>BCLG01000084.1:191175-205841 GCA_001602295.1 Zoysia matrella
CGGTTCCAAACACGGCCTAAAGAATTAATCTATTGTAGCTTTAGGCACTTTTTTATATCAATCATCAACACCTAAAGAATTTTTTTCACATTTTGAAATGTCTCAGATTTTTTCCAAATATCATTAGCCAAACCAATAAGTCCCTATATATGATTCGGAGAAACACCTTAAAAAGTGCCAGTATAGTTATGAAATGGTGTTTTGGAATAATTAGAATTTTGAAATTAGTAGACAGTGTTGTACATGGTAAAGGTTAACTATATTACTCCCTCCATCTCAAAATAAATGATATTTTTAAATTTTACAAAGTAACATTTGACCATTCATCTCATTCAAAAAAATTAAGAAAATATAAAAACAAATAAGTCATGTAAAGTATTTACAATAATAAAACATTTTATAAAAAAATAAATAATATTTTTACAAATTTTTTAATAATACAAATGGTTAAACATTGATGTTAATAGTTTAGAAAGACACTTATTTCGGATGGAGGAGAATCTGTCTATCTGAAAGCTTCCAACCGGAAAGGGGTCTCCGACAGGGAAGTCCTCTTATCCCCATATCTTTTTTTTCCAAGGATTTTCAACTTCTGTACTGAAATATTCCAGAAGTTACACACAAAATCATTTGTATTGATAGAAAGGAAATCAAACTGTGATTTTACACTGTCATCGCTGTTCTGTACATACTTCTCATGCCCTCTGACTGCAACTCATCTCACGACAACAAAAAAGTTGAACACATACACACCCAGGCAAAGTTGATACAAAAAATTGCAAAGCCTCAGGACCAAATCTACACCACCCATGAATCAATGGATGACACTTGACAAAAAGAAATGGCAAAACCACACCTGTTCAGGCAAAAGCCTAGCAAAAAAACATCTTGTCCTAGAAAAACACCTAGGAAAGAAACATGGACACATCCTGGATAATGTAAAAGTTGGTGTGTCGTCGAAGATAGCGATTGCACTCTGTAAACTGACGACCGTTGCCTAGGGATATCCAGGCATACAACAGAACTGTTTCCCTCAAGTAGCCATTTGACTTGAGGATTTAATGAAGAATTTGATACGGTCAAGCTAGAAAAGTTGAAGCGCAATTTTTAGCCTATTTTGCTTCCACTTCGGAAGCTTGGAAAATGCTTCCTTTGTCATTCCAAACTTCTCTTTGAACTCACCCATAGATAAGTAGGTCTGCATAAAATCCAGAACAATGTGATAGTTACTTTCTTTTGAGAATATGATTAAGAGAGTTATGGTATGATCAGGTAGTTACCTCTCGCCTAGTAACATCAATTTCAGTGACAGGATCGGCAGCTGTGGTCTTCAAACGTTCATAGGGGTATATCGGAAGCCCCTCATCATCTTCTGGTTCATTTTCTTTTACATCTTCATTAATAGTGAGAGATTCAACACTATTGGTCATGGTACCAGTACCATCTTTTGCATCTTCCTCTTGTTTTGGCTTTTTCAATTCAGAATCATCTTAATTTGCACAAATTTAAAGAAAAAGTAAGACTATATAATTTCCACCTTCCTGTTTTTATGTAGAAAATTTGCATGAGCACTTGCATCACATACCTTTAATTGGTTTTGCTGTGGAGTTTTGTTCTGGTCGGTCCAAAGAACCAGAGAGAGATGAAACAACAGGTGACTTGGAAGATGTATTTGACGAATCAGGAGTGACATATTTTGGGTACAGTTTTTTAACTACTGGTGGAGGAGTGGAAAGATTTCTGTTCCCTTGACTTTCGAAGTTAGCAGCCAGTGCAGTGAATGCAGGAGATCTTCCCCTTACACGGACACGCTCAGGGCTAAATGATACACTTCTGAAGCGCTGAGATTTATCTTGCGTCGTACTCCTTCCCGAGTATACTGGTGTTCGCCGTTTTGGTTTCTGACAACACTTGAGTCAGCAGATACATAAATTTATTTTAAAGCAGATACATAAATCTATTTTACATACAATAAT
Organism: Zoysia matrella; assembly: GCA_001602295.1. Lineage (NCBI taxonomy): Eukaryota > Viridiplantae > Streptophyta > Magnoliopsida > Poales > Poaceae > Zoysia > Zoysia matrella. The sequence goes on from BCLG01000084.1 coordinate 193,152, forward strand.
GGTCTCAGGATAATAGTTACATCAAATAACTGGGGAAAAAACAGGCATGGACTGCATAGGAATGTATACTGCATTTGCAGAATATGCATGATGTAAGAAATGACACAATCCGAGCTGAAAAAATAGTTCTGGATAGAATTATGAAAAGTAGCAGCGTTGATGAAAAGCAAATTGGTGGACAATTCTATACACAACTAAAGAAACGCAAACATGTGCATCAATGGAAATTGAACAACAAAATAAGTTATACTGCTGTCTCGTCAAAAATGTTTTTTTTGGAAATGCAGTACACATAAAAAAATAATATTCATGGACAAACGTTAATGAGATTTAAATTTTCATCATACATCCAACGAAGGAGTGCCACCGCCCTTTAGAATGGAGAGCTTCCTCTGGTATGAATTGCCATGCATCTGAAATAAAAAAAAAAGAAAACAAGAATAATGCATCAAAATATCAAGGAAACGATTGTTACTGCATAAACTACAAAGTGTTCATACATTAACAAACAAAGAACTATAATGATTCTTCCTACGACTACTCTGCATACCAGTGATTTCGCTGAGTCCCAGGTGAAGAACCTAGTGAAAAAGGGAGGTTCGCTTCCTTCCATAACAGTGACGATTGGTGTTTCGCGGGACAGATTTTCCATAAGGAAATCATGCGCAAGAAATTTCTGATGCAGTTGAGAGAAATGAGTGGTGCAAACAGAAGAAAATGTATGACATATAAAAAGAAGTTGCACAAAAACAGAAATTACCTCCCCAATTTCCAGAGCCTGTAATCTTACTTTAACATCCACCTGTTGTCCAACCCAAACAAAAATGTCCGAGTGACAGTCCAGGATGAAAACATCTTCTGTCATTAAATCATCTTGAGTAAAGTGGTGTATTTCTTTGACCTGCACAATGGATTCAAAACCAAATGTTAAATGTGAAAAACATGAAAGAGTAGACAACATAAAAGACTATATCACTACTTTATGATTTTACCTTCAAAATGCCTTCATGGACCCCAACAGATAATATAGACAGAGTGGAACAGCAGAGAGAAATCAATAAATATTTGAACAACTAAGCAGAAAGTTTTTTGTGGCAAGAACTGTACAATGTTCATTTCTTGATTACCTTTCAACCAGATACATGAGAAAAGATGGGGATCGCTTTCCTGTTCTCGCACTAATTTTTGGCTTGAGTACTCAGATTTTCCTCCCAGTAAGCTCCAAAATTGCTCTGTTTCTGATCCCTCCTTTTGTGATCTGGACTGCACATTTGGCTGCAAAATACAGAAAGAGAAAATTAACATAAATATAGGCCACTAATAGGCAGATAATAGACAAAGTGTGACCAATTTAACTAAGAATAATAAACACAGATATTTTAACTAAGAATAATAAACAAAGATATTTCAAGATTCTGACTGACCAATTTGCAGAACTACCAGGAACTAACATGAATGTAGTAGTGGCAGGCTCTCGAAAACAGGTAGAGCCACAGGACATGTTACAACACACATTTTGAGTAGATTCTTTGAATCAAGGTAAACCTTTGGTTGATGTTTCTGACCGACAAATTTGCAGAGCTACTAGGAACCCACATGAAGGTAGTAGTGGCAGTCTCTTTGAAAATACAGGTAGGGTGTTAGGATCGCTGGTCCGGCGGCGAGAGGGAGTTGGCGCCATGGTGCTCACTGCGCCCAAAGGGGCTGGAGACGCAGGGGAAGCCCCAGAACAGATCTCTTCTGTTCTATTGCTTAATTTCTTCAATTTCTAATTACACTTATTTGTATCCTCCACGGCTAACTATAGATCATATATTAAAGGATCCTATCCTATCCACTCGAGATCCTAGATTAAAGGACATCCACAAACTATCAACACTAGATCCTATTCTTATGGTGACCTAACAAACTATGGCAGCTAGAGGCTGCTTATCTCCTAATAGCCGGCAGTGCACATAACATCTCTCCGCGCCTCGATAATCAGCTCGTCCTCGAGCTGAAAACTCAGGTAATGGAAAGCTTCGTCATTCTGGAGCTGTGGGTAGTGGTCGGGGCTGATGACCATCCTTCTCAAGCTGCTTGAGAGCGCTCACGGTCCATATCACAAGGTGCCAGAGGTGGCTGCCGGGGTGAGGACGTTGGCAACATCAACTGCAGGGAGGTTGCGGAAGGCATTGACGATCTTGGATTTAGTGCCGGAGATGATGAGCGTGCCGCGCGCCAAGATGAGGGAAGGGGCGGCGGTGCTTACGAGCGTCGAGGCCTCCGTTGAGGTCTGGTGACCTACGTGATGGGAGACGGCGTAGGGTTGGCGCTTGTTGCCCGACAGCAGCTTGTGAACACATATGATCCAGTCAGGGCGGGTTGGCGCCTGGACGATGTCCGCCGGTGGTAGGCCGACCGAGTTCATGGCCATGCCGCCCTCTAGGGCCTTGACGGAGATGAGAGGGTGGCTTGCTGCGACCATGGTGACCCCGGCGGCTTTTGCTGCTAGGGTTTTGGGGCGGCTCGGCGCGCTTGGCGACAGCAGCTCCGTCGTTTCGTAGTCCCGCATCTCATAGGGAGGCACCGGTGGAAGGGTGACAGCAGGCGACGGTGGCGGCGTCCCCTGATTTTTCTAGATGGAGGCGAATAGAGAAGTCGGTGACGGTGCGAGTCAAATCGTCGATCATCTTGGACACGTCGTCTCAGGTGGGGTTCGCCCGCCACGTGGGGTTTGGCGCCCAGGTGAAGGTCGGCGCCCATGAGGGGTTCGGTGCCCATGTAGAGAACAGCGGTAGGGCGGTGGTGGGAGGAGGGCCTAGCATCTCTAAATAGCAAATGTTAGGATCGCTGATCCTCCGACAGCTGCATTATAGGGATGAGAGTGAGTTGGGGCCGTGGTGCTCACGGTGCCCAAAGGGCAGAGGGCACAGAGAAAGCCCCAGAACAGATCTCTTCTGTTCTATTGCTTAATTTCTTCAATCTTTAATTACACTTATTCATAGCCTCCACGGCTAACTATAGATCTTATATTAAAAGATCATATTCTATCCACTCAAGATCCTAAATTAAAAGACCTCCACAAACTATCAACTCTAGATCCTATTCTGATGGTGACCTAACAAACTATGGCAGCTAGAGGCTGCTTATCTCCTAATAGCCAGCGGTGCACATAACATAGGGCCACATGGCATGTCTAAGATTTACAACACACAGTTTGAGTAGATTATTGAATCAACATAAACACTTGTTGGATGTAAATGCTAAAGAACCAATACTACAATATAATTTACATAAAACATCAATTAAAGCCAACTTATCTTGGAAATTAAAGTTACTCTATTAAGGAAAATGGGTTCCATACCTTGAGTACATCAAGTTGCCTCTCCACTAACTCTTGATCCAATGCAGTGGTCAAGTTTCCAGCCCATGTAAACACAGTGTTTCCATCATGAAGAATGTATGAATAAGATGAATTCAATGATGCAGCCACCTAAAGAACAAAATGGAGAAACTATTAAACCAGTAAGGAAGGTCACATAATATTCATTGGCAGTTACATATACTTTCACAAATAAAAATATCAATATTACTTACAGGCTCAACTTGAATAGCTTGCATGTTTTCTGGTCCTGAACCTTGAATCCGGAAGAGCGCAAGTCCGTTTTCAGAGTAACTATCATCATCAATACCATTTTCAGCAATGAAATTCTTGTATCCAGAGCTAAGACCACCCTACAATGAATTTGTGAAGGTAAGGTCACTGCTGTAGTGATGCCAATTCAACTTAAGGACATTAAAAACAAGTAAACCTTAAACACTTGAAGATTTTGAAATATCACAAAGAACTGAATCGGTTCTTTGCCCTCGTACAGGCGTGCCTGAATGTAAGCAAGGAAAAATTAGATACGACAAAAGGGTTCATATCTGGTTCACTAATCAAACATAAAGGAAACATATGGTACCATTGAAACTTGAAACTTTGCAGACTCAACCATCTTGTTTGCAAGTAAAACTGCTGCTACCCTCTCCGCCTGGAAAAAAAAATTGAAATATGTCAATGCTTCAATTGGTTTAGCATGTAAAATTGAACGTATCATATGATTAACATGCCATCCATAATTTCATTACGATGCCCATAATATTTGAGTTATTATTGATTCTAATAAAATTATGACACAGGAGTAACCAGCAGCCGACAATATTCCTAACCTTCTGAGCTCTTTTTATGAATTTACAAAGATGATTTAACTAAACAAAGCAACTGTGTGCTACAAAGTCAGAAATATAAATAACAACATCAATTTATGTCTGAAGTTGATTGTCTGGAAATTATTACCTCAATGCTCTTTTTCCCAAACCAAGTTCCAACAAGACATTCCTCCTTATCATCTCCAGGATATGTATATTGAAATAAGTAGCAATCACCAGTGTAAAATTTTGTTTGATCAGAGGATGACAGAAGAGTCTTGTCCTTATCATTTACACGCCAGACCTGGTATCATATGAGCTACCATTTAAACTTGCATATGGAGCTCAAAATGAAGCATAGTGTGCATATCTTGAAAGTTAATTCCAACTTCCTTCCTCGTATTCAATTTCAAGTGTTTGAGAGCGTATAAATATTTGGAAAACTATAAATATGAGAATACTTATAAGACATAAATGATATTGAGAAAGAAAAGGCAAAAAAGAAAAAGATGATGACATATTCATACAAGATATCATATTTGACGAATACTTCAAAATGACCGAAAAAGAAGACATGAAAAGTGCAGAAAAAACCTGCAAGTTGCCAGAGCAATCAATATATGATAGAGGTTCTTCTTTTGCTGGAGCAGCTTTCATCAAACCCTTAACATTTAAGCCCTGACGTTTGAGAAGAGCTTCAACAAAACAACAGTTGATCAAATTATAGAGCTTGAAAGATTTCTTCAATGATGAAATAAATAGAAAAAATGGTAATTTTGCAAAAAAAATTACCTGCAACTTTGCCTCTACCATCCTCAGACGACAACTTCAACTCAGGTGTCTGCGGCCATTCTTTGAATTTCGATTTGAACGTAACAGTCTCAAACCCTTCAATTAGTTTAACAATATGTGTTTTCGTCCGATTTGCATCAGATAGAAATTTCTGCACATGCAATAAGGAAAATAATTGGTACACATCACTGTAATATATTGATCAACAAATTTAATTATTCTGAATGTATTTAATGATAATGTAACAACTTCAAAAATTGCTGGAACACTAATATGTAACAAAAGCTCTAATTAGAACTGGTAAGCAGTGTATTAAACAGAACAAATCAACTTGCCAAGTCCCATATTGTAAATAAGAGTGCAAGAAAGTGCAATCATTACTCCTCTTTTTCATCGGTTTAGCATGATAGTTTATATGAATGGTGATAAACGAGAAGTAACTTGCCAAACACAAATATCACCTCGGCAGCCTCACTTGCACTCTTCCTCTCCTGCAAGGATGTAGTTCTTCCCATCCAAACATACACTTCAGTGCCACAGTCTAAGATATAACACTTGCTTGTCTCAAGTAATTCATGTGCCAAGGATTCATAATTAATCGGATCCAGCTTTCCTTGGTTAAAACTGAAAAGGTAAATATTAAAGAAGTTACTGACTGATGGTAATCTTTCTTGCTGGCAATCAAACGCTAGGGTTTTGCATATATGGAATAACAGCTTAAGTCAAGTACCGATGGAGTTTGACAGAAGTTTCCTCATGTTTATCATTGCATTCCACTGGTGCCCTCCGAGGTAGAGGGGCAAATCCACCAAAAAACCCCCAAAACTCACCAGCTTCCTCATCAGCCATCAATCTGCCGTCATCTAAGAAGAAAACAAATTGTCATATCTGGTACTTCTAACTCTATGGAGCCATCACGACACTTTCAATACCAAAGAAGGCCTTGAATAAATTGCTTACCAACAAATCCAATATCGCACTTTCCATCATGAAATGTGTCTTTGATGTATTGCACAACCTCAAGAGCTTTTGCTCGCTCTTGAATGGATGAGTTGGAGCCATTGAACTGGAAAATTTTAGACTTTGTATCCAGAATAAATACATCATCATGGTTAAGAGATGATCGAGCGAAGGGAACCTGGTTGTAAAGTAGGAAACCATATCAAGCCATGAATAAATGTGTTACTAGAAGAAAAGAGACAGACACGTCAATATCTTGCCTCTGTAACATGAACGACATGCTTCCCTTGGCAGACATATAAACGGTTGACATGTTCCTGCTCATTGACCTCAACATGCTTGAATCCTGATGCTACTCCTCCTGGCTGTGGAATGATGCATGGTCGGAAATATGAAAGGAACTTCTCTGTTTCATTGCCTTGTACCTCTCGGTATTGAACAGCACGCCCACCAAGAGCAGCATCAAGCTCTACTGTTAAAATTGCTGCAGTTCCAGCTTCATCCTACCATGGATGATATTGGATTCAAAGAACATTTCCAAAAATTATATCATCAATCGATATGAGCTAACTTACCTGACTTGTATCTTTACCAATCCAGTAATGGATATCATGGCGAAAAGAACCATTTTTCAAGGTCGTTGTCTGTAGGAAGGAAAAAATAACATGCAAAAATTGTTACATGCATTTCAGCACAGTTCAACTGAATTCAAGAATATATACAAAGTGACAGAACAAATAGTAAATCATATGCAGATAGCAAATAAAATACCTTGATGTGGACGGTAATCTATGAATTATGTGATGAACCACAAAGAACAAAGTTATAGACTTACAAAGCACACCTGTATTAACTCAACAACAAATGGAAGAATGCACGTTTGTTCTCCAAACTAATTATCATTTTTTAAAGTAAAAGTACTGTAAAGTACTTACTGCATTTGATCCCTTTGCCAGATAATACAATGCTAAGTGCAAAATGATCTTCAACTGCAGTGAATCTCAATGTTCCAAGTAGTATGCACCTGTAACTTATTTGGATAACTCATTCCCAACTAAGCTGGGCCTCCTTGATATTTTAAAAAAAAAATTGTTTCAATGCAACTATCATCCCTTTTCATAGGTACTCTACCAGACAGCATCATCTATCAGAACTCTATAGCTGAATGGCATGCCATATATTCTGGTACAAATAGTTCCTTTGCTCATAGAGAAACAAATATGAATGATGTTTAAAGCTAATCAAATCAACAAGCTACCATAAGTAGTACCATGGCTCCTATGGGTTTCTTCTTAATATAATGATATGCAGCTCCCCTCCACGTTTGAGAAAAAAAACTTGGCTACTATGGTCTGTGATGCCAAAGGCGATAAAATTACTAGTTTTGTTTCGCAACCACAGGATTAAATTCCACGTGGCAAACCTTCCACTTCTTGTGGCCTTTGAATTTTTGTTGTGCTTTATAAGGCTGTGTAATGCCTCTTAAATTCATACAGAATTTCTCGCATTTTGCAGCAATAAAACATAAGGATTGGATTGCTGCAAGTAAGATTGTTACCAAAGTTTGGCAAAAAAAAAAAAGAAAGAAAGAAAGCTCAAGATGTTATGATTGAATATGGATTTGTATTTCCTAAATTGTGAAAAAAAAAATTATAACAGGAAACAATAAGAGGGGAGAAAGTTTGTTTTCTCAGTTTTATGTGCACCTTCAAGATGATGTAAGAATCACCCATGTAAAGCTTTCCATGTGAAGATGCTAGGATAGGAACTGGCTTGAAATTCTCTATGCGCCATATTTCCAAACCTCTGCACGGTATTAAGGATAATAGTGTCCATCCATAGGATCAAGGCCAATACAGTAGTGGAATATCAGATTGAATATCAATACTGAATTTAAGACCAGATGCAACGTAAGAATTTGACAAAGTAACTTACACCCTCCATTCACTTTTATAAGTTATTCTAGCTATGGGCACATAATTAAGGAGAAGTGAAAAAGTTTAGTACATAGGAAACTAGGAGAGATATAGAGATAGAGATTTATTGGGATGAGAGAAAGTGTATTTGAAAGGGAGAAACATGTATTGGGAAGTGACTTATAAAAATTTGAATCCTAGAATGACTTATAAAAATGAACAGAGGGTGTAGATAATAGGTGTTATCTCATCCTTCACTGTTTTTTGCTCCGTGTTCTTTACATAGTTTTGTATACATTGCCATTAAGTCTAGCCACTATCTATAGTATCAGCCTTTTCCAGACATTGAGCACTAATTTGCTATCTGTTTTGTGTTTGATACATGCTGAAAAGCCACGTCTCAAGGTAATTCATTAATTAACATTACGATTCACAATAACATAAACTAAGTGAGACAGGGCACACATTTCCCCTTCTACCACACTCATTTTGTGATATGAAATGGTTATACTGTGTCTCACTGAAACGGTATATCAATATAATAGTCTCAAAAACACCATGTCATCACCCAACCAAGCTATACAAATTCCTACACATCAGACTGGCTTAAAACATCGGTGCATGCACCAAATCGCCTGCCTCAGATTAAACAGAAAATCAGATCAGCTATCTTTCAATGGTCCACATCTTTGACACCAACAGCAACTCAGCAACCAGTCAGCCATGGACAAAAAAGTCTATCTAAATCCCACATGCAGATTTCCCCAAGCACAAAGCTTCCTAATTTAACATATCAACTTAAATCTTAATTAATCAGCAATAAAAAAAGGGTATCCCGATGCATGTAGCTCCCACTTGTGCCGGGTCTGGGGAAGGGTCCAACCACTATTAAGTATAATACGAAGATAATGAAAATGAGACGAATATTAAAATGTGGAGTAAAGTAATGGTTAACGAAAGCCTGTAAAGGATACTCCTTTTGCCCGGCGCCACGGAAAGCTGGGTCCAGATCCTTCATAGAAACAGACATCCTCAGATTTACAGAGAACTGCTGCCTATTTCTTCTTGAAAAGGAGGCCTAATGGAATGCTGTGAGAGGAAATCAGGAACACACATGAATAATAATTTTGAGATAACTAAACTAGACAGTTCATTCAATAAAGAAACAAGAGAATATGCGGATACGTTATGATTTGATCTCATTAAGTACACGCTTTAAAAACAAATATTCGCTTTTAATGACACAATGACTATCCCTATGAATGCCACAGAATGTGAACATGAAAGGGCATACTCTGTATTTCCGTATAAGGAAAAAGCACGGCAACACAAGAGCTAAGCTACTTGGGATGCAGCGCTGCTCGCGCCATTTCTTCTGCCCAGTTACATCCCAATGGCGGATCTACCAATAGGGCAATAGGGCGCCCGCCCTACCTAACCTCACCACCGAGTACCTCTGCCCCCTCTCTCCTAGAGCTCCGCACCCGGCGCTCGATGGGGACGCGACTGTCCAGTCGGGGCGCGGGGCAGAATTCCGAGCTCAGACTTCCTCCATAATACCGCGCTCGACCTCGCCGCTCAAGCCGGAAGCTCCGGAGAGGCGCAGGAAGCCACGGAAGCTCAGCGGACCGTTTATGGGCCAAGAAAGCTGCGGCGAGTACCAAAAAATCCAGCGGAAAACAGTGGGTTGCAGGAAGACAAACCTGAGAGGGGATCCCGGGAGGGAGTCTCGGGGATCGAGCAGGAGAATTCGAGCAGGGGGATCGATCTGGAGCGGAGGGCGGTGGAGCGGGATGGAGTACCGGAGAGAGGAGCCTTGGCAGAAAGGAAAAGCAGCAGCAGCAGCCAGGTCCAGAATGTGAACTCCTCAGTTTTTTCTATATTTACATTTAGCCCCTTGTCTTTTCATAGATTAATGTGATTCTCTGTTAAGCTTGCCACCCTGGCTATTTGCTTTTCTTTTTTTGCTTTTTCCTGTCATTACTTTATTTTCCCTAAAACTGTTGAACCAGCAGACAGGCAGGTGCTTCATTATACTCCCTCCATTTCAAAATAAGTACTATCTTTTTAAATTTTTAAAACATCTACCTTCGACCCATCATCTTATTCAAAATTTTTTGAAAATATTATTTATTTTATTGTAAGATGATTCATTATTAGAAGTATTTTAATCTTGATTTTTTTTGTATTACAGCATGCCATTTGCTTTCTTAGAACCTTTCAGAACTCTCATAGAATTGGCTTTTCTAGGATGCATGTTTGATTTTTCTAAATTCTTTCTGCATAACCATCCTTTTCTAAGCCTGACAATAAAGTTGTCATTATGACATGATAATTGTTGCACATTGACATGCATCCTAGTATTATTCTTAATGTGCATCGACAATTTACTAGTCCTTTTTGCAAAATATAAGTTGAAAGATAAAGTCGCAAGATTGGTAAATAGAGAAGAGAGCAAAATAGAGTTGCCTATGAATTAGCTCGACTATCTAAACGCACGAAACATTCTACAGTTTGGCATTTACATTCACCGATGTGTTTGCAAAGTTTAAAATATGCCATCGATATGTCACTTACACGGGGACCTTGCAAGTGTATAACACATAGCTTAAAATGACATATTTCAAATTTCGCAAATTGTAATGACATATGCCAAATTAATCCAAAAATGTAAACCTGTTTCTATGAATGAAATGCTCTATTTTCTATTGAAAAAAAGATGTATAATTACAAGCAACAAGAAATAAAACAAAAAATTCAAGTAATACGAACAATTAAATAACTTTGTCAATCTACAATGATAAATATTTGGCAGCAAGATATCTTATCTCTTCACTATGGTATTTTGTGAAAAGTAACCGAATTTATAAAATTATTAGTTCCCCAACATTGTGCAACGTAACTTTGTACCACGTAAAATTATAACTAGACACGATAAGGAAATTTGAGTTGCGATCGTCCTATTCTACTAAAGGCAATTACTATTATCAAAGTTTCAGATCCATGTAATCTTCGAAACAAGATATGACTGAAAATCAAAGAGGTCCCACATGCAATTTGTGAAAGACTAAGGGTGCTATGCAGACACAGATGCTAGAATACTACAGGCCAGCTGGGGGCGGCAAATGATGGACTGGTGCGTGCTTGCCACTAAACACCATCTGGAATTCAAAACCTCTACAGTACGTTTTATTTTGTGCTCACTCCTTTATTTTATTCATTATAAATAAATTAAATACAAAGAAGCATATCACTATAATCATGACACAATCGCCATGACGTGCATTCAAAATTTGAATAGTATAATATTTTTTATGTTATTCTTTTTATGATTAAATTTATTCTACTCCAGTCACTATCAGATTTATTCAAGTGTATTGACTTGAAGAGCAATTTTGTACCCGGTTACATTTTTCTGTTTGGTGGCGTTTGATAATGGAGAAATGTAAGGTGGGAATGGAAGTGGAAAATAAAGGAAGAAATCTGATCTATCTATTCACTTACCACATTAAATTTCAGCTATCTATTTATTTTCCAAACTCAATCCCATTCCTCATTTTCCGGAAGCCAAACGGCGCCATTTGTGTTTTGGTATTTCGCTGGAAGAGAATATTTTGGAGACCACTTAAAATAAACAGAATATTTGGGGCAGCGTCAATGTGTCTCCTCATTAATTAACGCTTTGACCCTCGAAGATACTCCTACGTGACAACAGTACACACTACACAATCCATTGTCAATGTGCTATTCATTTCAAAGGCATAGTTTTAAAGGAATAAAAAGGCATTATAGTGGTACTTTGCTTCATTTCGAAAAGTTGTAGGGCAATGTGTGTTTTGATTCCTTGATCATTTGCTCATTCATCAGTTCATCCCTAAGACACATGGGACCATAAAGACAACCTTGTCACGCGTACTCTAGATGCGATTACGGGTTGGCAAATCCTTTTTGCGTTGGGGCCTACTCGACACTTATGTGTTCCGTAATATTTTTTGTGAATTCGATTTGTCAAATGACTTGTACCAACTTAGAGATACAACTTCATGAACAAAATGTACCATCAATTATTACACTTTCTCTTTTTTCAAATGTGTTAAGTTAAAATTGATGATTCAAATAACTTTAATAACAAAAAAATTATAATAAAATATATGATAATTATTAAATTTTTTTAATAAGATGAATAATTAAAATTGATATTAGAAGTTAACGTCGACAATAATTTAGAAACGAAAGGAGTATACACACTGTGAAATTGTTATGGCTATCGCTTTCTAAAATCATATATAACTATTTATTTTCTTTTAAAAGTATGATAAAGATTATATATTTTATTTAATTTTTTTCATTAAATTTATTTGATAAACTTATAACTTTAAATATTTAAACTATTTTTTAAATAAGATAAAATCAAAGTTAAAGGTCCACGTCCAACAAAGTGATCGCCCCAGTGGGCCGCTGATCTTTAATGCCATCCTAGTATAGTTTACGGCCCATTTCTCAGGGAAACCCAGCCTAAAAATGCCGTTCCATTTCAAACACCCCGTCGCTATCGTCTCCGTCTCGCCGGCCACCCACTTACACACCACCCGCTCCGCCCGCCGATGGATCACGTCGCCGAGCACCTCGACCCCGCCGCCCCGGCGCCGGCTTCCGCCTCCTCCTCTTCGGCCGTTGCCGAGGCCAATGCGTGGCTGGCTTCCCTCGCCGCGGAGGCCGGGCGCCGGGCAGGAGCGGGAGGGCGCGGCGGCGGAGGAGGGGCAGTGGCCGCGGAGCTGTCGCTGGGCCCCGAACCCACGCCGCGCGGGGTAGAGTACCTCCGCACCCTCGCTACGGCGTCTCAGGCGCG
>BCLG01000084.1:205869-223979 GCA_001602295.1 Zoysia matrella
CGCCTCGGCGGCGGCGCGCGCTGTGGCTTCTGTGGCCAACCTCCTTGCCATCCGTGACACAGAGATGAGCAGGTGAAAAGCCATGAGCTAGGGTTCTGAATTTTCGTTCTATTCTGCTTCGATCACCGAGTTATCGAATGGAGACGGGTTTATTTTCTTTCACATACACAATTAGCACGAGATCTGTTCAAGTGAGTTCTAACGGGTAGATAAGGGAGTTGCGATTCATTGTCGGCATTGCATGAGTTGCAATGTAATGATGAATTTGAATTACCCATTTCTGCGATTTAATCTGCCACTGAAGGAAGGACTCGAGGTTTGGATACTACCTGAAACTAAATTTAACATCTCTTGTTGCAAGCCTAAGCAAACAAATACATTCACAAATTGCTTTTTGTGGCTACTGCTGGAGCTTTTGGCCAAACAGAACAATTATCACTTCTCGCAACCCTGATAAAACTTTTATATGGGACAACCCATGAAATTCCCCTCATGTTGTAGACCCAAGAAAATGCTCCTCATTTAGCAACTAACTTATGCGTCAAATCCAATTTTGCAACTTCGGTATCCATATTAAGGAAACTAGCGGATATACATTAGTTCCTGCTAATTCTCTTTTGTATCATCTTGTTTTGATTAATCTCTAAGATGGTGGTTATGCAGCTTTGTGGTGGCCTGTGCAGACTTGTCGCTGAGGCGAGCAGAGGTGGAGGAGAAGCGGGATAAAGTGCGTAAGGAATCAAAGGCACTCCTCGACTACACAAGGAAGGCCATTACCAAGCTTACTGAGCTCAAGAAGTGAGTGGAAAACTGTTCAGTTATTGTTTAACTAAAGGAGCGCTCAGTAATAACTGCCACCTTGATTTCTGTGTAAAATGTGATAAATACTTTGTTGTTTCTAGGATGTTGGAGAGATACAAAAATGATATTGAGAAGCAACAGGCGGAGCAAATGACAGATTGGCAGACAAAGCTTATCATGATGGACTCAAAGGAGCGACAGTATATCCTCCAAGTCTCAAATTATAAGGTGACTTGCTTTTCTCTTTGATAATTATGTAATGCATAGGCTTCAGTTTTTTATTTGATCCCTAAATAAACTGGTGTTGATAATTCATAGTTGTCATTTTCTGTTTCCAAAGAAAGACATATTGTGTAACTTCCAAAGCTGTTTCCAAAGAAGTATCTATCTAATGGGCTATCGATTTTCTCTATTAGTGGTAGGTTTGTATGTAGTTGTACAACAATGCCTTAGGTATGTCAGTATATCTGTATATGTTTATACAACAAATCCTTTTAGACTCAAACAAGTTGGGGTATGTTAGAGCTGAAACCCAAGGGTTGGCACCAAAGAGAAAATACAATTGTTAAGATGAATTTGCACCAAGCTAGTTCGGCAAACATATTTCTTCATTCGAGAAAGAGCTCCTGATATAGGGAAACTTTTAATTTGAACTTTTGTTTGGGCAAATAATAGTTCAACACTTCAACATGCTTTCACAGAATTTGTCTCCTAAGTAGCATGAAGCCTATTGTGAGTTTTAATTGGACATGTCTTTATAAAGATGTGCTGAAGCATTGTGTGGCCAATAATTTAACTAGGTGTCTTATTAGCATGTCCCTCAAGGATTATGTGCTAAAATACCTTCAATGCATTCTTGTAGAGATGATAATTTTGGCCGGCTTAAAAGAGGCATGTATATCATTAACTGACTTGTTAGATGAGAAAATGTATTTAATGTTTGTATGAAGTCTGTTTTCAATAATGATGAATTCATCCAACTAATCACTAGAATTTGATATGCCCATGTTAAGTGCTCATTTATTGCTTGTTTCCAAACCTTTCTATTTCTCAGTGAATTAATGTATCCTTCCATTGTTATTGTATTAGCTTTGCTAGTTGTAGCTATGTGCTTAATCGAGTGGGTTATACACATAGTTTGTCTAGTTACACATAGTTGTCTGATTAGAAAATATAATCTCGACACATCAGATTCATCTTCTTCTCTTTACCAGGCAATGCTTAATCGAGTGGGTTATACACCAGAAATCAATCATGGTGTGTTAATGGAAATGGCGGAGCATAAGAAGGATCTAGAGAGGAAAACAAAACCCATCGCTGACACATTGAGAAGCTTCCAGGATTTACCTCCAGTATGCTTTTTACCTTCTGTTTCATTTTTTTACCTCTGCTGTCAATACTTGCTTATTCTTGAGCAATTTGGCAACTGTAATCAGGATAAAGCTCTTGCTGCACTTGCTATAGAGGACAAAAAGAGGCAGTACGCAGCTGCAGAGAAGTACCTGGAAGACGTGTTACAATCTGCTTTAACCACATCCGGCCTATAATATTCATCTGATAAAAGTGCATAGTTCTATTTTGTATATCTTTTATGTTGGCATTGCTATTCTAAAAAAACAATGGCTCTGTTTGATGGTGTACTGGTTATTAACTTTCTGGTAAGTTGTAGATTAGTTCTATAATTGTGTGACATCCCTATCAAATGTCTTCCTGATCTTTGTGCCTTTATGCCTTCCTAGGAACATCTTGTGTCAGTATGTATGGGGTTGTGTGGGGTGATCATGAAACCAATGATCAAGCTTGCTTACAGGTTATATAAAATGTGATATTTCTATTGCAATATAAATCTTGTTGACATTTGCCGAACATCATGTGTTATTGCAGGAAGATAAAATGATCAAATGCTTCTAGTGTTGAAATAAAAGTCAACCTGTCATAAGCCTGTATTTGGTGAAATATGTGTTAATCTTGGAGAGCCAGCAACTACTTTAGTCATTCTTATACAAATGAAACCGATAGAAATTCATTCGACACAGCCCTCTTAGCGATGCGCTATATACAAACTTTGAGTATGATGTTAAATGCGATCCACTTAACTGTCTATGCTGACTATATAACACCTTTTTCCCTGATATGTGACGTGTGTATGTCGGTAAACAGTACTTCCTCCGTTCTTAAATTGCTGTCGTTGTTGACTTCTAACATCAACTTTGAGTCTTATTCAAAAAATTAATTCAAATCTAAAAAGATATAAGTTGTGATTCAAATAATTTTAATGATAAAGTAAATTATAACAAACTATATGATATTCATGAAACATTTTTGAATAAGACAAATAGTCAAAGTTGATGTTAGAAATCAGTGGTGATACCAATTTAGGAATGGAGGGAGTACATTTGTTTGTTGTATATGCGCAGTGATGGCTCAGAAGAAAAAACTTATCTTTTTCAGTACTACACATTTGTTTCCTGAATGTACGTACCCTTATTATTTTGAAAAGGTTTGGGATAAATTATGGAAAACTCAAGCATTAAATTCATCGATTGTAGTTCTTTGAACTTTTATGTGCTACAGTTTTCGATACTACTGTTGTCGATCCATATTGTTTACTTGTTTCTAGGGGTTGACCTAGTAGCTGTCATTTTTTCCTACCAAGTACTGTCCATCACTACATTTATATCTGTAAGTTTGCTTCCTTCACAACGATAAAGCATTGATAAATTCCTTATTTACCATTATAAAAATAGTTGTTCCTTGACACTGAAAAAATAAAGTCCCCTATTTGCCATTTATATGATTTTTCTATCTTCCATGCCATTATTGTCATGTCCGATAAGCATCACAATTGTCTTATATTGAAATATTGACAGATTCTTAAGATTGATGTAACTGCTATAAAATGTTAGCCTAGCTATCAAATCTTGTAGTGCAAATTCTTTTTATGGTTAGTGGCACATAATAGGTGTTGGACAGCGGATCGCCTCGCAAGATGTGGCTTCCCCCATCCTGGACATTGCCCTTTTGTGATCGAGAGGAGGAAAACTTGAATCATCTCCTGGTGGGTTGTAGCTTACCTTCTGGCATTAACATATCTAACTTCATACTTCTTTCTTTATATATCTTGCTACATGTACATATCCTGGTTCAAGCATATATTTACTCATTTAAATTTGTTGATGTATATATTTAGTTATTTACTCATTTAAAATTTGTTGATTACCTACTTTTGCAATCCTAGTTCTCAGCAAAAAATGTATTCCACCTGAAACATTAGGGACAATAAGGCACATATCACCCCCCCCCCACCCCCACACACACAAGAAAATGCAAAAAGAGAAAAATCAATGGATAAAACAACCATGTGTAAGAATTAATGGAGTAGATTCTGCAATACTCATGTCTCCCTTTCTTTTTCGTATACTTGAATAACTTCTACTCTGATGCACATTGTTTTGGTACCGAATCAGGGAACCTTCTTGAGTCTGTGCAGTAGTCATAAATTTTGTACTTAGTCTCCACATCCTTCATTTTCTGCTGCCCGTCTTCATCTAATTCCTGGTTGAACCAACTGCTGTCACTAGAATTTTGACCACAAATCCAGGCATTCTTGTATGGGACACAAGCTACGACTCTATAGTTCCGGAAGAAGGCTGTGAATGGTGCCTGGGACCAGTCAGTCTTGATGCGTCCACCCTGTGTTGCCCATTCATCAGCATTCCAGATGCTGGCATACAGCCTCATAGGCTGAAATAGTGGAAAGGGAAAATCATCCCTCATTTTATTCTTCACCCGCCGTATTGGTTTGCCATTGACAAGTATTCTGTAATCCAGCAAAGGATAAACTGATTTAGTTTACACTTCCAAATTATTAGGTCGAACAAGCTGAGTACTTCTCAAGCAAATCCTTTCAGGATCACTTACCACACAGTAGCACAGAATGATCAGCTTACTAGCACCTCAAACAACTAAAGTGCCGTATGAAAGGAGCTTACATGATATTATGTGGGTTCCAGATGATGGAATAGGTATTGAAGTCTTCAGTGGGATCAAACCAAAGACGGTACTGCTTTTCCCGTCCTCCTTTCCCTTTGGCATAGATGTTGGTGTGCAGGGTGTACGGTTCACCAGTGGTATTCCCCAAAAACTCGAGGTCAATCTCGTCATGGTATTGCCATGGCCCCTCTGACACCATCTATTTTTGGATTGACAGAAAAAATGGTCAGGCTAAGGATCCATTACTAAAATGAAAGATGATATTTTTTTTTGTTCTTATTTACTTACATATATAGTCGTGACAGTGCCAGCTGAGTCCTTGGGGACGAGCTTGATGTCCATGTTGAATCTCCCAAACAGGTGCACGCTCTTTGAGCGGAATGCCGAAGTCGTCCAACGGTCGAGGGTTAGTGACATGGTTTGGTGGCCGGTGCTATCATAGAGCACCTGTGTGTTGCCCCACATCCTGTCAAAGCTATCAGTCATGTTGCTGATTGCGGGAGAGACCGCTAAGATGAGATAGACTGCTGCTATGGAAGTCAGGAAGTGAGCGCTAGACTGCCACATTGCTTCTAGGGGTAACTGATATTTAGTGAGTGTGTTCACGTTGAGTGACCGTGTACGATGTGTTTAGAATGATGTGAATATATATAGACCAAGCGAGGGAGACAAGGTTGACAGAAGCCTGAACAAGATCTAACACAGTATGGACTTAGATTCTTGGATAATGTGATAAACCAGACTTCATTGGTTGGCTTCTGAAGAAATGGGTATAAAACTCAATGGCGTACTGGGAATAAATGATTTAGCAGAAGAGCTGCTGCCGCCCCACGGTGGCTTCTGCTAAACTGCAAAATTTTGATACTATCTTAGTAGGTCTAAACAGACGTATACTATCCTTTAATTTCTTGTTTAATTACTCTACAGTTTGCTCTGTATAGCATCTGTCCTTCTACCCAAATTGTCTTATCTTTTATTGTTCTAATGAATGCAGGTGTCTGCTGGAACTTCGTATTCCTTTCGCCCATCCCCGATGATTACTAGTGGCAGCGCTTGAACATTTAAATGGGAGAAATAATTCACAGTTCTTCTATTAATGTGTGACATGGACTGTCTGAACTGATCGTATACATTTGCTGTAGGAATACTGACCTGAAATCACCAGCATAAAACTTGCTATGTGATACATGTCACCTGCCTTTCGTTGACTTCATAACAATTTTTAGAATTATTCTATAGCTATTTGACTGTGCATAGATGACCGTGCAGCAGGCACTATTCTGTAGGTCTCAGTCTGTTTTCGAGACTAGTGCTACTAACTAATGAGTTTTACTTCTGCAGCAATTAATATATTAGCAGTGGCTGTTCTTTTTTATGTCTGAAACAGGCCTTGAGATTGCTTCTATTTAATGCGTGTATGATTTTTAAGGCTTTACATCTGTTTTCTTAAATTTGTACACACTTGGCAGACAGGATCTTGCATGCAATAACATGAAAAATACTCTGTTAGCCTGCAATTGTGGAAATTGCTGGAAAAATCATGGGAGATCAAATGATAGTATGCAAGATCTGTTACTTGGTTTATATCAGTTCTGTCCAGTATTCCAATATATGTTTGAATGGAGTTCAAGTTGAGATCTGAGGATCTGGAACTTGATAAAGGATGATCTTGAAGAACTAACTGTATGCATATTTTCTCTTCAGAAATGATATAAATTTATAAAACTTCTGATCTTCAGACATTCAACTTTTCATGCTTTGCGCATTGCCCATATTAAATAGCAGTTATATGTTCATTCTAGACTTGTTTTTGTTGTTATGGGCTGTGTTTTATGGGACCCATTTTTGTTGTTATGGGCTGTGTTTTGTGCAATGTTTTCAAGTCGTCTAGTCGTCCGGTCGAGCAAGGGGACCGACCAAGCGACTAATCGCGATTAGTCGTCGACCAGGACGACTAGTCGCCTCTAATCATCCTGCTATTGCAGGATAGGTATATAATATATAGTATATATATTTTATAAAAAATAAAGCAAAAAGAGGCTAGGAAAGAAAAACATACAAGTTGTTGTGTACTTCAGATTCACCATACCTCTTTTATTGTCCCAGCTCTTTCAAACTCCATAGTTTTGATGCCTTGAAGCCTTCTTTCTTGAATTTGAAAATAACAAAATATGAGATAATTAATGTCTTACAGTAGCAGGAACATATCAGTCAAGCTAACAGAATAAAAAGTCTCGTACATAAGCAAATAGCTCTCAGAACTTTATCTAATGAGCTAGTTAAGCAAATCATAATCGAAATTGAAGGTTTCATCAGCAGTTGTTGCTGCAGCTCCACTAGTGTGAGCAGACTCCTCATCCTCCATTGCTTCTGTTGTGTCAGGTTGTCCTCCATCCTCTGTGTCACCATGATCACTGTCATCTTCAGCAGTGTCTTTAGCTGTTGTTATCCTTGAACGCTTCCTTGTCCTAACATAAGTTACAGGATCAGAGGTACTAGCAGCAGCAGCCCTAGGCAAATTACGACCCCGTAGACCTTGAGTTGCACCAATAGCTTTATCCACATGAGCCCAAGTAACACCATCACCATCACCTTCATGAACTGTATCACTGGATTCATCGACACATACATCAATTTGTTTAAACTTTTGTGCTCTAAACGGTTTCTTTTTTTGGTATGGATCTACACAACAAACAACAAAAGCTTGCTTACTAATTACATGAGAACTCCATTTTAAACAATGAAATGAACATTTGAACATTAATTATTAGTACTTACACGAGAAAATGTGCTCCAATTACGCTCACATCCAGATGCAGCACAACACAGGCTAATAATTCTTTTTGCCGAACATTGGAGCTCATAAGCTAGGCCACCATATGAACTCCACCAAAGAACTGCAACAATACATATACAAACATCAGGACTGTTATGATAAAAAACAAGGAATGAAGTCAGAAGTTCAGAACACAATTTTGTAGAAGTTTACCAGGAACTTTTTCATCTCTGTCTCTTATTGCTCCTTGCTTTGAGAAGCATTCTCCTTCGAATCTCTCATAATCATCAGCTTGCTTACTAATATTTGTTTGTTCATCATCATCACTAACCATCTTTCACAAAACATCATTGAACATGGCCCTTAATTTTGCAGCTTGTCTTCTATGATTCTCCCTTATGGTAAAAAACTTCCCTGGATTCAACAACAGTGCTGCACCATACAATTGTTGCTCCATTTGGTTTTCCCACCTTTTCTCATAACAATCTAGTACCGATGCAAGTAGTCCTGGCTTGTCTTTCAATGATTCCTTGATACTGTTTTTTGCTACATCCATGGCTGCCATGATCTCAGGAGCAGCTGGTGTCTCATCTCTATCTACTATCCTTAGTGCAATGAGCAGTGGTTGTGTAGCCCTTATACAATTTTTAACCTTATGCCAAAATGGCATTGAAAGGACAATATTTTCAACTTGCTGGCCTTCTGTAGAGGTAGAGAATCTAGTAGCATGCCATTCATCACTAACAAATAAATTTTTTAGACCATTCTTATGCCTATGCATGCTTGCTAATGTGAGAAATGAGGTAGCAAACCGAGTTATACCTGGCCTCACAAGATCCCCACCTATCTTCTCTCTCATTTGAGCATGAATTCTCCCATGCTTATAGATGAATCTAGACACTTTCTTTGCCATATCGATGCAACTTTTGAACTCTTTGATCTTGCCAATGTCCTCCAACATCAGGTCCAAGCAATGGGCAGCACAAGGTGTCCAAAACAGATGGGGAATCCTATCCATGAGAATCCTCTTTGCTGCCTTGAAGTTGGCTCCATTATCAGTCACAACTTGAACCACATTTTCCTTCCCAACCTTGTCAATTTGCTTCTCCAACAAATCAGCCAACATTTGAGCATTTGCTACCTCACTAGAAGCATCAACAGAACTTAAGAAGAAGGTCCCTGCTAGACTATTGACAAGAAAATTGATGAGATGGCGATGGCTTGTATCTGTCCAGCCATCAGACATAAGTGTGCAGCCATATTCCTTTCAAGCATCCTCATGCTTCTTCCTCAAATTTGTTGTCCTATTAACAGCTCTTTCAAGCACCGGATTTCTCATATCATGGTATGATGGTGAGCGAAATCCATGACCATATTGCCCAATAGACTCTACCAAAATCTCCCAACTTACTTGACTTAATAGCATGCAATGGTAAATCATTTTCAAAAAAGAAATCACCAATATGATCCTCAACAATCAGCTGAGCCACTTTATCCTTCTTTGTGCAGCGTTCAAGAGTGGATTGAGAATGTTTTGATTTGTACCTCTCTGCAACTACCTCTTTTGGTGTCTTACAAAGCATAGATCTTACTGATTTGAAGTTCTTTTTAGTTGCTGTTGCTGTTGCTGGTTTTGGTGGTGCCTGAACAACAAATGAAGTAATGGCAGCTTGAGTAATTCTCCTATTTGCTTGCTTAATCTTTGTCTCAGAACTTAGTACAGGTTGAGGTTCTGCATCTTCATTTGCCTCTTCCTCAGCCATATCCACAAGTACAGTCCTTGAATTTTTTCTCAAGTAAGCATACATCTCTTTAGAAACAATTTCAGGAACCTTTGCACACTTAACTATATCCCCAAACCCTCCAGCAAGGTGTTGCTTGAACCTTTTTATTCCTGAAGGAATCACCTTCTTACAAAAGATGCACTGCACAAAATCCTTCTTCATAGGATCTGGCCACCACCCATATTTTCATCCTGGGTCTTGGGACCTTGCCTTCCTCTTGGGATCAATAGCTTCAGCAGCAAGATCTGCTGGTAGTGCTGCTATAGCCTTCTCAGCTAGAGCTGAAGTATCTGGAGCAGCCAAGGAAGCTGAGGCAGCACCACCTGATGCAGCTGAGGATGCTGTAGCATTCATAGGAGGGTCAGACTCAGGCATTATTACTTCTACTGTTGCTCGACGGCGCCGTTCATCATCTGTCAACACACCACAGTGACCAGCAAATCAACAATAGGGAAAAGATAGCAAGTGCACCATTGAAAATGACAGCATTGGATGAGCACTGAGCAGCAAGAGAACTCACCATTGGTTGAGGAGGAACTCATGTCGAACAACTGAAGGAGCAATCAACAGAAGTGCAGAACCCTAAATGATGTAAACCATCAACACGCAGCAAGGAAAGGAGCAGAAGATCCTTGGCTGGAGAGGGGGGTGGGGCGAGGGAGAGGAAGAGGGAGAGGGAGAGGGATGCCTACCTGGCTGGATGGAGTCGAGCTGCAGCTGGCGCAAGGTTCTAAAGGAAATAGAGGCAGCTGCCTGGAGTGGAAGAGTGGAGCATGTGCTCGCTGCTGGGTGAGGAAGCATGATATATGGAACCCTAGTGGGCTAAGGCACTCTCCAGCCCAATAAAACAGCCCAAAGATCTACTTACACTTTTCTGGTCGTCCCCCCTATTTCTGGACGACTAGTCGACGGTTAGTCGCAATTAGTCAGACGACCGATGGATTAGTCGACCAGATCGAGTCGACCTCCCTAGTCGAGCACAGGAAACCGATTAGGCCGACTAATCACAATTAATCGCGATTAGTCGGACGACTTGAAAACATTGGTTTTGTGACATGGTCCAAGTCCATGAAGTAGGTTAAGTTTAGGAATACCAAATAATGAATTAGGAAATAAATCAAATAAAGGTAGGAGATTATCTAGTTAGGTAAGTGATGAGAATTGCTAGAAAATTTTTAGAAGTAGACATCAGGTTGATTTCTAGAGTAGTGGAGGACTGAAAGTATCCTGGGTGTCATTTTCAGCAACCCTGTACATGAAGGAACCTGACAACACCAACTGCATGGGCAATGAAAGAGTTAAAGATAGTCTGTTTCATTAGAGTTTCATGGCATTTAGGAAAAGCCCTTTGTCGACAAGAGGGATTTCACCATTATGTTGGTCTTTGGACCCTATGCAGATTCCATTGTATCTATTGTACTGATAACAAGATGTGATTGACATGTACTGATGAGGTGCTAGATAATTTTTTTATTTTAGTGCCTGCCTGATTCATCCCACTTTGTAGGCTGATGTAATATCATTCTGGTGCTACACTGAAGAACTGAACAGAATGGATGCCGATTGTCTTTACTGATTGATCTTTATTAGTTAGCACTTAAGGTATGTACGTAGTCCCATGTTTTTGTTCAGTAAGCTCAGTTTCAGGTGTTTGATTTTATTGGGTTTAATTTCCACATTTTGCTAGCATTATTCTTCCTATGTAGGATGAGGTGGGGATGAACCATATGTTCCTTGAACCACACTGTTATGAATCTAGCTTTCTCCATCATCTCTGTAGTGCATCTCATTTGCTATATGCACAGCAAATATCTTGATATATGTGATCGTATTTTACTTTTTATTCTCTGTAATCGAATCCAGAGGACAACACTAATAATACTGTTCACCTTGAAAAGAATGAACTGAATTACTGAATCATCCATACATTCCTCGACCTTTCTATCTTCTACTTGAATCACTTCTCTGCCTCACACTCACGAGGGAACCCATTTTTAAATCTCTTAGTGTCAGTACAATAATCATAGATCTTGTTATTATCCTCCACCTCCTTGAATTGCTGTTTTCTTGTTTGGTCCAGCTCCTGGTTGAGCCAGCCCGCAGGATTAGTTGAACCCTCACCACACAGTGAGGATATTTGGTACGAGGAGGCACAGGATATAGCCCTGTAGTTCCTGAATATGCGACGAATGGCTCATGCGACCAGTCGGTTTTGACTCGCCCACCCTGCGTTGCCCAGTCGTCAGCGTTCCAGAGGCTGGCGTACACTCTCATTGGTTGAAAGTATGGGTACTCGATACCATACATTTGCTTATTCTTTATCTGCCGGATAACCTTGTTATCCACAAGGATTCTGCATTTGACCAACAGCACATATGATTCAGGCTTAGTGCTTTCAAATAAGTAGATTGAACATGATCTCTTCCTTATGTGGATAGCAATGAAACTTACAGGGTCCAATCTCTGTTCCAGATGATGGTATAGGTGTGGTAATCTTGTGTGGGATCAAACCAAAGCCGGTACTGCTTCTCTCTTCCTCCTTTCCCCTTCGCGTACATATTCGTGTGCAAGGTTTAGGGCTGGCCGGAGCTGTTCCCCAAGAACTCAAGGTCAATCTCATCATGGATCTGCCATGACCCCTCTGATATCATCTGCTCTCAAATTGCAACACAAATTGGTGGTTAGTCTAAATGATCAACAAGCAGCTTGAATGAAAATCAGTTTATTATTTGATCACTTACATAGAATGTGGTCACTGTGCCGGCTGAGTTCCCAGGTGCAAGCTTGATGTCCATGTCAATCCTGGCAAAGCGGTACATGTTCTTCGAGCGCATTGCAGCGCTAGTGTAGCGGTCCAGAGTCATTGCGATGGCCTGTTGGCCGTCACTGTCTGTTACCACCTTCGTGTTGCCCCACATCATATCAATTTCATTGGCTATGTTGCCTGCGACTTGGGAAAAGGATCTGATGAGGTAAAAAGTCGCAAGGGAGGCTAGGAGCTTAGCCCTAGCCTGCCCATGGTTGCTGGAGTTGATGAGTGAGTACAGTGGGAGTGTGTTTTGTTCCTAATGAGTGCACTTAAATAGATAGTTGAGAAGCGGAGATTAGGGAGTCCAAGTCAAATCAAATCTGACCTATAACAACTTTGTTTCTGTGAAGATCTAAGATATCGGAGAGAATCATCTAGCTTCTGTGGAAGTGCATTTAACTGATTCTTCAATTAAAGCTTCAGAAGTGGGAGAGTTGACCAACATGTTCTAGGGCTGTATCCCTCTGATCTGTGAGCTGCCCCATGATGGCCTCTGACAGATGTTGTTAGATCTTAAGCAAGTTGAAGACTTGAGCATCTCAAAACAAAAATAAAAGAGATAAAAAAAAGTATTATGCCCTTCATTTTAAGATAAATTTTGAATGCTCAATTCCTTGTGAAAACGGATGGAGTATCGTGTTTTCATACCTCCAAGTTTCTGACTATTTTTGTGATTATCTTTAATGTTTTAGGCTATCCTTTTCGTAAGATGGTGGAGTCTAAATATGAAACCCTCATTTATTCTTAACTGTACAGATTCGTGACATTTTTCTGCTAGCTGTCATGCATCTGTAGACAAAGGTTATTCAAAAATAACTGCAGCTAAAATTTTTCTGAATTGTTTGAACAAACATAGCTGCTCTCGTGGGGGACATTTCATCTACATTTTGATCTTCATTGTAGTATTTGAATTGTTTCCGTACTGTTTGTTTGAATATATTCCTTATCCTGCACTTCCAGCACCTGGTGATCTAGAGCACTGGGTGAGGATTCTTCACCGCTGTTCATCAGTAGTAATGGGATTTGGAAGCTGTTTGGAATTTTAAAGCAGCTTGAATCAGTACAGATATACCATTTGTGCCATGCTAAACTGCAGTATTCTGGACATCTTGGTGAGTGATCAAAATCATATTGATTTTGCTACTTTATTTCAGTGAATATTACTGTCTGACAACTGCATAGTGCATCTTGCTACAACTCGTTTATTCGTTCATACCTTTCGCTGTAACTTGTCAGTTTATTCTTTTTACTCGTAATAGTACCGACTCATAGAAGTCTTGGGTTGACTATAAACAATTAAATGTTTCAGAATATTTTACGGTGTGTTTGTGTAGAAGACAGGGCCGTGCAGGCTTGTACTATAGGTCACATGGGCCGTAACTTTTCGATGTACATAAATCTAGTCTAACCTTTAATTAATGTTCATATTTCTTTATGGTGAGATCGATCCCATCGATCGTTGCAATCGCAGTTTGATTAGTGTAGCATTGTTTGGGCTTGGTGTATGCCTGGGTACACGAGAGGTGTTGAGTTCTTCGTGTGACAGAACTGTGTCGCACCGGCGGTGTGTTCGGGAAGAGCAGAGCACCACATGTGTACGGTGTGTGGGCTCTTTTAATTTCTTTTCCTGTTTCATTACAAATTTCTAGACGCTGTGACTTTGGATGCTTTGCAGGATTTTTTAATTTCACTAAGCAATCGTATGTGTACAGGCCCAATGAGAAACTGGGACGGAAGGAGCAGGCCAGAGGTTACCCAAGTCAGTGTCCACGTTGATTTTGTTTTAAGAAGTTTGTACGGTACCTTTCTCGCTGTTATCTGACTGTTGATCTCCCAGTAAACGCTGTACAGCTTCTGATTTGGAATTTGGATCGGTCTGCTACTACATGTGCCGGCCATATTTTAGCCGGCCGTCAGTTTTGTCCCTGACCACTGAGCAAGCAGATTGGAGCCTTGGTAAGCATCTGGAAGTGCAAATTCTTGGCAGCATGAAGAATGTAGGAAGCTTCTCTGCTGGAGATCAACAGTCGAGCTGTAATTCCAAAATATATAATTACGCCGCTTGGAAGTTTGGAATAAACGTACTGGAAGCAAGTGGTCATCCGAAGGAGAATCACAAAATTGTTGGTACTTGGTAAAACAACAAATTGAAAAATGAAAACAACACATGGTTGCTTCAAAGATGACTTATGCAAGGCTTGTGATTGTACAGTGAAAAGAAAGTTCGCTTTGGGAAGCATTTAAATTTTGAGTTGGTCTGTTTCAGTTCTTACAATCCGCGTCTGACTTCAAAGATTTGAATGACCAGGACGAATCTTTCTTTGGGCAGTTTACGCCATAATGATTTTACAGTTATGCTAATTGTTTCTGTGCAGCTTCCCTTTTCTATGGTTTTGGAATGGAACTAGAACTGGTACTGGTTGCGAATGTATCAAAACCGTGGGCCATGCCAGCTTCAAGCCTTCAAGCCACCCAAAGTCACTATAACTTCGAGGCAAGATTGTAAGGAACTGTTTCGGTGATGTAGATGTATATAATAAAAACTGGACTTTTCATAGTTCAAAGTCGAAATAAGACCCAGCCCATAAATGACCGTTGTAAATATATACTCTCTCCGTCTTCTATTACTTAGAATATCAATTTTTTCAATTTACTTGTCATTTTCACTTTTCAATACATCTTTCTTTATTTTCGATGTCTCTATCTTTATCTCTCTCTTTCATTGCATTCTATTTTTTTCACCTCTTCTTAATTTTTGTGCCCCATCCTAAAATGACAAGTAAATCTAAAATGACAAGCAAATCGAGATAGAGGGAGTAGTCCCTTTTAGGTTTGGCTCGAATCTAGATAACCCTCTAAACTATTAGGGGTAATTGCAAAATAGGTTCTGTTTTGGACTTCAATTTTGAAAATAATACTGTTTTTTAGACTATGCAAAATCGGTTTTATTTTTCAAATCTGAAGCACTATATTGGTCATTCCATTAAGTAGTGTTAGCGGTGCTAAATATTATATAGCGAGATTATGATCTTGCAAAATTGATCCTATTTTGTTTTGGTTTTGCAAAATTTGTTGTGTTTTGAGTAGTTTGCATATGTAATCTCTTATGGTGTTCAAGAAGAGAACTTGGAAGGTTCGGATTTGAAAAACAGAACCAATTTTGCAAACTTAAAAAAGAGGATCATTTTGAAAATTAGAGTCTAAAATAGGATTTGTTTTCCAATTGCCCCAAACTATTAAACCATTCATTAATTTAACCCTTATCATTTTTTTAAGTCAGATCACTTTTCCTATAAAATAAAAGTGGTTTTGCACATATAAAAGTGGTTTTGCTCAGGTTCTCGGAATTTAAAATCAGATCACTTTTCATTAATTAAAAAAGAAGAAAAAAAAAGAGAATGCTCGCTTCTGGAATCATGATTCAGGTGAGGAGATGGCATCCAGCTTGACTGTCCTTGTTAGCTGCGCTAATCATGATTTCAAATCAAATGGTAATACCCGAGGTCTACTGCACGCTCGCTTCTCGGAATGCCACAATTAAATTTGGTTAAGCATGTTGCGCACCTCGGATGCCTCTGCTGGTGTCGGGGCCTCGGACGAGCATCTCAGTATGGATCTCCAATATCGACCATGAACACCCCGGCGCTCAAAAGCCACGAGGAGCACTGATTTGAGAAGGTAAAAAGCTTCCATATATTGATGTAAAGATTTCCAGTTTGCTGAATATCAAGACCACCAATACCCCAAAAAAAAATCTTATTTTTCTAAAGAACTCACTTGTATATCTCCAATACTTTTTGCTTATACAGTAGGTTTCTTACAACTCATACCAGATTAGTGTTCTGTCCCTAGCTCTGGCTATCGATCGGTCCAGATTAGTTCTGGGATAGGCATGCATGGGCCATGGAGTACTTGAGTACTAACGAGTATAAATGGGCCAGAACACAAGAAAATTGATGGAGGTGCAACGTTAGGAGGTGGGCTAAGTGGACCGGATGTAAAAATGCACACATGGGTCGGGCTGAGCGGACTTGACCAAAGGAAGTAATATCTTTTAGAAGTATTTTTTTAAGATCATATACAGAGTGTTTAGAGAAAAGGAACGCACTAGAAGAGAGGCTAGTGCTTCGGGTACAGTCACTCAGTCAGTCTCAGCTGAGGCAGTACATCACTGGTGCGAAATGCTATCCGTTTTTATTTATTGATAATGGTCGTAGGAACCATGGACACAGACAAGCATTTGGTTATATATACAATAAGTAAAATACTCCCTCCATCCTAAATAAATGACGTTTTCCACTTTAAGAAATCAATGTTTGATTATTCATCTTATTCAAAATTCAATAAGATGAATGTTTAAATATAGATGTCTAGAAGTCTAGAAATACGTTTATTCTAGATGGAGGGAGCAGTAGTCTTAACTTTAAGTATCTGTTGAACCAGTCCAGCATGTAAGCAAGCGCCTGCTCAGCTGTTTTGACAGCAAAAGGGTCGCTTGTATTGTAGCTGCAAGCAAATCCGTGGCAAGTGTTTGGAAAGATCTTGGCGAAGTAGGGAATCTGCAAGAAGCAGGTTCGTAGATATGTGAGTCACCCCGAGCTGCTTCACCAATTTTTTTATGAATTATAATCTTTTTAAGGAAACGAGAATATAGTACTGTCTTAGATGTAAAACAATGGACAGAAATCCTTCACAGACGAATCTACAATAAATGAAACTAATAGATCAATCATCTGAACCATATATGCCAACTGTAATTCTTGTTTTCCATTTGTATTGACTTTAACAAAATGATGAAGAATATTGTACATGTCGACTGTAATTACTTTATTTTTCTAAAAAAACAGTAATTACTACACACATCAAATCTAATTACTACACAACAAGTAAATGGGGATAGAGGTAGTAACTAATTACGGAAAGCAAGTTTATATGAGCATACTATACTAATCTTTAATGGTGTCACAGGGATCAGCAGAACTCACCTTTCTTCTTTCGCGCAAGACATGCACGAACTTGTACACTAATTCTGGTGGAGTTACCTGATCCGTCTGGGCTCCAAGGATCTCAACCGGGCATTTCACCTCTGAATTTCAGATGAAGTGAGAATCAGTACATACAGGAACATAATTTTAAATGCACACAATGTGCAACCCAAACAATGCCCTCTGTGAGGTTGCAGCCACATATGGATAGGTAGGAAGTGCACCTCTCATGTCATCAGCAGTCACAAATGCAGGGTGGGACATGCAAACGACTTTGATATAATTTGTTTTCGCAATTTCTGCTGCATATTTTCCTGCCAGTTGAACAGCAACAAGGAGAATCGATCATTATGTTTCAGTTGTGGCCTGAAACAGAAGATTTTGAAACTAGAGTCCCCAGGGTTATATGGTAACAATCTTGTGGTATCATAGTAAGTGATGAGGCTCCACTCACCGCCCCAGCAGTAGCCTCCAACCCCAACGGATTTTCCTTCCTGTCGCAAAGCGTCAAATAGTGGCTTGGAATCCATAGCAGCTTTCACCTGTGAAATCCAAATATTTAACCAGAAGCTCAATCACTTACTTCAAAGTCACTATTCATTTCTTTTTATTACATTATTTTATAATCCGTAGACTAAGATTGTGAAGAAAAAAAAAGATATACCGGGGAGTGTAACTTTAGCCATTCAGGAATACTTCTATTCTTTTCCAAATAATCTCCATGGAAGAAATCAGGCACCACAACAAAGTATCCATCCTCGCCAACTTTATCGGCTATCTTTCTGTTTCATTAGGAAACATCCACACCGAAGTTACTGAGAATAATTTATATCATAAAGCCCTAGACTCAGTACAGTCTATCAGACTATCACATATTCAAGACTAACTTTTGTTGGATTCGTTGTAAAGAAGCGCAAAGCATGGTAAATCCATTTGAAAACAGAGCATGTCACTTCTCAAAA
>BCLG01000084.1:229677-246479 GCA_001602295.1 Zoysia matrella
CTGGACAGAACAGATCAAGTTTAGGATCTTTGAGAGGTTTAGAAGGGTAGCTTGGTCTTTCTCTATTTTTCAATCATTTTTTTATTCATTTTAACTGGTCAACCAGATACCGTTAGAAAATGATGATTAATGGCAGACTCATTTGGAAAATTTGATGGTTAAAATGTAAAATTTGAAAAACAATGGCAAAAATGCAATTGTTCCAAATAAATAATGTTTCTGACTTTTTGAAATAGATATTTGATCACTCGTTTTATTTAAAAAGTTTACAACAATTTAAAAATAAATAAATCAAATTTAAAATACTTTTAATAATAAATTATTTTACAATAAAATAATTAATCTTTCACAATTTTTTAATAAGATAAATAGTTAAAAAAAATGTTTGAAAATATAAAACGACACTTATTTTTTTTTATTAAGAGTAGATCTTACGGTATATTCGTCGATCTTATGACCCATGCAAAATACACCGGTGATGTGAACGTTCTAGGTATCACACCGATCTCGGATTGGACGAGGAAGCATGGAGATTGAAATCTTTGTCACCCGATCGATCTTTCCGGAATGAGTTTACTCCACTCAAATGTTGTGCTAACGACTCCAAGGTCCTGGCATACCTAAATCCCAGGATCGAGAAGGCCGTAGCTTTATGTGCCTGGAGATCACTTAGGTTTACAAAACCGTTTAAAATCGGTTAATTTTCGCGGTTTCAGTGAAATCGGTTCGGTCTGACTTTATCAGACGGTCGGTTTTTATTTTAAAAAATTTAAAAATTTGAAAAATTTCAAAATACTTCAATAAACGGATAAAATCGAGGGTAAACCGGTAGATTTCAAATTTTGAAACCTGAAAAGGAAACTAGAAAAATTGGTCGATAAACTGGTGAAATCGCTCGATAATCCGAAAAAACTGACCTGTTTTCAATTATATTTCGTTCAAATTTTAATTTTTCGATTTGAATCAGTTTTTGACCGATTTTCCAAATTTTTGTGATTTTTATTAAACCGATTCTGATCGATTTTACCAGTTCAAACGATGACAAAAACCTTACATCACCGTGCTGCTAAAAAGTTCAAACGAGAATTGACAGAGGCAGTACTAGGTGTGTGATATGGTGCCGTTTGGTCTGCCATCGCTTAGGGTGTGTTTGGAATAGAGAAATTTTAGAGGAATTTCAAAGAAACTTAGTTTCTCTATTTTGATTATGTCATATGGTGTTTCGAATGGAGGATTTGAGTTTTCCATTCCTTTGGAAAGACTTGCTTTCCTACACAAAATGAATGGAGGAACGAAAACATCCACTCCAGTCCATTGGAAAATTTCCTACAAGTGACAAAGGAGTGAACCTTGTTGGTAATCATGTTTTGCTGCCAGTCTCATTCCATCGCCGTGTCATTCGCCCGAATAAAAAGAACGAGGTGATAATTAAGGGTCACGTACTAATCGATCAAGCTTTACTCTTACATTGTCTAGTTATGAGTAGTCTAAGTTGTGACATTATTTATTTGATTTATATATATTAAGTAGTACTAATATAGTTTTAAAATTTTATTTAGTTGCACTAATATTTTTTATTTCTGTATTTTCATTCTCGCGTTCTAAACACCATATTTTTTCAATTCTTCTATTTCTTATTTATATGTTTTTCTCATTTTTTTATTCCTATATTTTACTCATTCTTGTATTTTTTTTTATTTTTATGTTTTACATTACTTTGTTCCAAACGAGGCGAGGTACGGGATTGGTGCCATGCTGCGGACACACCGATGGAGATACAGGAATGAAGACAGGGACCTGGACAAAGGTTCTTCGTGAACTCTCTCCTCTGCCGCTTCAAAATTTCTGCAGCGTCTTGTCTCCTGCCAAGTTTACGATATGGTTGGAGCCATGGAAATTGGACCCAGTGGGTTAACCAAAAACTGTGAAAATCACATGCAAACTATTTCAAATTCAAAAACTAATTTTTTACAAAATTTGAGAGATGCTATGATAAACCATTTGATTTTTTCTTTACACAGCAGTTTTTCAGTTTAAAAAGTTGTAAAACTGCACACTTTCTTTAGCTTATCACTTGAGTTTACTGGTTTATCGACCAATTTTAATTTTTACTTTTTTAAATTATACAAATTTTAAATAGTTTTTAAATACGGATCAACCAGTACGATTTCACCTAAACCTATTATATGAAATGCGGTCCGGTTTAACCGTAACCCGCTCCCGCCGCGCAGCGATCCACAGCAGAATTTTTCTACTCGTCTGAAAGAGAGTTCAAGTTTTGCTATTCCCCCCTTCTGCTGCTCCGCTGGAAAAAAATGTTGTTTTGCTTCTGGCTGCCCCGCTCTCTGTTTTTGCTTGTAAAAAAAAAAAAAAAAACTGATCCGCTTGATTTTGGCACCACTGACTGACAGGGCCGGTTTGCCCACGGAAAAGCCTGGCGCACGCCAAAAAATTGCCTTGTGGCCGTGGGGGTGCATCATTCATGCCAATCAGTGATGCCCATGAAACTAGTGATGGTCGCCTGGCCGGCTGGCCCCCATGACAGGTCACGGGACGCGGCTCGATTCACGTTGTTGGGCGGCACATGGATGTGGACGGCGCGCTCGGCTGGCAGGAGCCCCGCGCCGCTCGGTGTCAATGGGAGGTCCCTCTGCTTCGAGAGCGTTCACAAGTGCGCGTGCCTGGCCCGCGCTGGCTGCCGTGCGTGAAAAAAAAAGTCAGCAATAAATTTAAATTGTTGATTTATCAAATTTAACAGCTTTTAAATAACATTAAAAATAGACGATACTAAAAAAATCTGCTTATGCTAGGTGGTTGTGACACGACGGCTAGTCACGCTGTTTGGGATTCGAGTGAGATTGTAAACACAGATTTTGCCAGGTCCGAATGCCGATGAAAAGAGACAATCCAACTAGAGCAGATGTTTCATGTTTGGAGAACGAGAAATAGAGATAAAATTAGGATGGGGAAATGGGAAAAAAATATTTGAACTGTTTATTCATTCGTCTCATTAAATTTAAATTATTTATTCATTTTTCAATTTATCCTAACCTTCATTTCCGTTTGTCAAATACCGACAAACATTACAGAGGCAATTTCTTCCATTTTAGGCCGTGTTTGATCCTATGGATTAATTATTAGTTAACTAAAAATGATTTTCTCTAAACAGGTAGATTAACAAGTGGAGCAATTTTTAGTTCACTAACAAACTAATTGTTTTCCTGATAGCCAATCCAAAGAGACTAATAAAAACTAAAAATTCCTAGTTTGAAAGTCTAAAATACCTTTAACAGTTAGTGGGCTCACAATAGATCGAAACAGGTATAGGCTAACAATTATTCAAGAGTACAAATAGACTTTTCATTGCAGTTGTACTAGTAACAATAAGTTTCAGCCGCAAACAGACATTGGACTAATAATTAATTGATCAATTATTAGTCGACTAATAATTAGTTGACCAATTAAACCCTATTTGATCCAACCTACTAATTATTAGTTGACTACTTATTAGTCTATTGTCTGTTTAGAGCTCGAATTAATTGTTAATCCATCTCGATATGAAATTTTTGACTCACTCGACTAATTGTTATAGACTCTGTTATGTTTCTGATTTGGTTTCTGGGAAACAAAAAGTTGAGGATATTTTAAACTTTTTTACTGTTTTTACAAATTGTTGATCTTTATTAGTCCTCGTAGATGAACTAATTGGTAATTAGTCATATGTGGATTAAAAATCAGTCTTTCTATTAGTTCACCCATTTTGTTGATAAATAATTAGTCCTCTCAATCCAAACAGTTTTAGATTAATTATTAGTTTAAACTAACAATTAATCATCTAGATTGAAACAACCCTATATCCTCCCTCCATTTATAAAAGTTATCCTTGATTTAATTTAATTGAACTAACGTATGATAACAATTTTATTACCCACTCAAGGAACAGAAGAATAGGATTCCGTTCCTTGCGCGCCTTGTCGCCGCCCCCCGGTGGCAATGCAGCGATGGACGCAGAGTAAATGTTATTTGGTGCAAAGATACGAGGTGATGATAGTGAAAAGAATTGTAAGTGAGATCTACTGTTTAAAAAAATAAAAGATCTATTTTATTCGTTGATTTATTTATCTAACTTATATAAGTTGAGCATAGGTGGGTGGGCGTGGATCGGCTACCGTAAGCCATTTTACTGCAAGCATTTGCACCAAAGCGATCCACCGTCGCTTTTCATCCCACGGTGCTGTTTTGTTTGGCCACAAAAACGGTCAGGTCTATCCATCGTAAGGGCGAGCGGGATGGGGAAAAAAAGAGTGAAACTATATCACAAATAGGAAAATCGCATTTATGTTAGTGATTTAAAATTAGATTCCCTATTATTTTCACTATTAAATTTCTGTAAATCATATTAGGCTCTATTTGAAATAGAGAAATGAAAAAATGCAGTTCCTTAAAAAAAGAAATAAAAAAAAGCATGAGCAGGAAAAAAACGTACCTACATGTTAGAAACTTACTTTTTAAATTACAATACTAAACGTTACAAACTCAAAACTCTAGAGGTTATACATGAAAAGCTCAACAAGGGAAAACTAATAAAAAACCTTTGAGAAATTTGAGATATCTTCCTTGAATTTTTAAAGATTAAGAGTTCAAAATTGAATTCAATTTTAAATTACAAGACTAAATATTACAAACTCAGAACTCAAAGAAACTCGAAGGACACCTACACAAAAAACTCGATGAGATAAAACTAACTGAACAACTTTGTAAAAACTTGAGAGAACTCTCTTGAATTTATAAATATTAACAGCTCAAAATTAAATTATAAATTATGAGACTAAATGTTCCAAACTCAGAAATCAGAGGTTACCTACACAACGAACTCGATAAGACGAAATTAAAGGAATAACTTTAAAAACTTTGGGAACTTACTTGAATTTTTGAAGATTAATTGTTTAAAAATTATAAAACTGAGATTAGAAAAAGAGAATGGTTGAGCAACTAATTTAATTTATGTACTATGAATAGTGATAATATAGTTTCTAAAAATTTAATTACTGCTCCTACGTCTTTTTTAATTTCCATTCCAAAACAGGTCAATATGATTCACAAAAATTTGGTAGTGAAAATAATAAGCCATCTAATTTTAAATCACTACCATACATGCAGTTTTCTAACTGTAATACTCCCTCCGTCTCGATTTATCTCAATTTTAAGTCGTTTTGGAGTTGGACACGTAAATTAAAAAGAGTAAAAAATGTGAAATGTATTAAAAACTAGAAAGAAAGAGATAAAAAATATTGGAAAGAGAGAAAATGTATTAAAAAGTAAAAATAATTTATAATTTTAAAAAATTTGTTAAGTTTATAATGATTTATAATTTAAAACGAAAGGAGTATAATTCTACTCTATTTTTTCTGCACCGCTTGTCCTTGCGATGGATAGCTCTTTCCTAGAGCCAGACGAAACAGCATCGTGGATGGAAAGCGACGGTGGGCAATGCTTGCAGTAAAATGGCTTACGGTAGCCGATCCGCGCCCTGGGTGGATGCATGCACGGCTTCCAGTTTGCTGGTCCGCCCACGTGAACGAGGACCATGCCCTATTGTCCTGGCCTGCGGTTGGTGGGCGCACCGCGCACACGATGAATGAGTACGCGCGACCAAGCTTTGAACTGGCACCAGGACATTTGTTTTTGCCACCGGGTCATCGGGACGGGACAGCCAGAGTTTCTTTACCGGCGCACAGGAACCGGGACCAAACCGTGGATGAGTAACGGCTTTGTTGCAGACACACGGACGACGACGCTGGAATCACCGATGGAAAAACTACGGACTAGTAACATTTTGCTTAACCCATACTCTCTTCGTATGTTTTGGAGCCGAGGACAGAAATCGGAGGGTAAAAAAAGATGAGATGGATTGAAAACGAGAAAGAAAAGATAAAAAAAATATTAAAAATTTTTTATTAAAAAGTGAAATTGATTTATAATTTGAGAAAAGTTGTTTAGTATAAAATGTTTTATAATTTGACACGAAAGAAGCAGCGTAACTGAGAAGAAACGATTCTTAATTAGAACCAATTTACGAAACGATGCTTAATTAGAACCAATTTACAAAAACTATTGCTGCAAATACAGTGCTGGAGCAGATAAATTAACCAGATCGAGAGATTCTCCTATTTCTACGCCCCGAAAAAATAATTAATCTTCATTAGAAATCATGAGAAATAATCACGAGAAGAACATAGATCCAATCAACCAAGGAGACAAAAAAAAAAAAAGAATCCAATCAAGAACCACGGCCGGAGGAGGGAGAGAAGGATCATCAGTTGCGGTCGCACTCGCCGGGGAACCCCTTGGGGAACCGCCAGCCGTCGGCGCAGTAGTTGTAGCTCATGCAGTTCCTCTTGGCCCAGGCGACGGTGACGCGGTCGTCGTCGTCGGGCACGCGGTCCATCCAGTCCTCGCTGCCGTCGCGGCACTTTCCGCCCTCGACGCAGGCGTGCTCCGTGTACCCGCGGTAGGACGTGAAGAACGGCGCCTTGGTCCAGTCGATCTTGACGGCGCCGTTGCGCGTGGCCCAGAAGCTGCCGTCCCAGAAGGTGGCGTGCACCTCCATGGGCCGCGAGTCCGGGTACGGCAGGTCCGCGTACCGCTTGAACGCGCGCACCGTCACGTCGTCCACCTGGAAGATGATGTTCTTCTTGTTCCAGATGATGGTGTACCGGTGGAAGTCCGCCGCCGGGTCGAACCACAGGTTGAACTGGTGCTCCTTCTTCCCGTCGCCGCTCGCCCACACGTTCGTGTTGAGAACAACCGGGTCGCCCGTCGTGTTGCCCATGAACTCCATGTCGATCTCGTCGTGGTCGGTGCCGTTGCCCGGACCGGAGGTCAGCTGGAGTTTTAGGTGCCAATGTGTGGATCAGTCGTTCAGCTCATCAGAGCTCGAGATCTGGTATATACTACCACCTGGAAGAACCAGATGAATGAAAGGGGACAAGAAGAAAGGCTCACATAGAAGCAGCTGACGGTGCCCGCGGAGTTGCCGGCGACGAGCTTAGCCTCGATGCTGAACCTCCCGAACAGGTACTTCTCCTTGGAGATGAGGCTGGCTCCGG
This sequence comes from Zoysia matrella, assembly GCA_001602295.1. Lineage (NCBI taxonomy): Eukaryota > Viridiplantae > Streptophyta > Magnoliopsida > Poales > Poaceae > Zoysia > Zoysia matrella. The sequence continues at coordinate 236,787 of BCLG01000084.1, forward strand.
AGTGCCGGTCCAGGACCAGCGTCGTGATGAGGTGGCCCGACGAGTCGTAGTCCGCGCGGACGTCGCCGCGCGTCTTGAACTTCTCGTCCAGCCAAGTCCCCTCGCCGGCCGACGCGGTGGACAGGAGCGCCGCCAGGACGGACACCGCGAGCAGAGCCGGACACCACTGCCGCCGCGCCATGGTGGTTGCTCTGCCTTCTTCTCGCTGAGAAGTCAGAAATGGGCTGCTGGGGAGAGGAGAGCGAGGCTCTGGAGTGGACTAGTAGTGGCCGCGCGAGTGTCCCGGTGTCCCCACGCACATGGCACCCGGTCTGTTATTGCGCTGGACACCACTATTTATTTCTTGTCGGTGCTCGGACCGTGTCGAGGGGTTGGTGAAATAATTTGCGTGCGCTAATCTTGCGGCGTTGTACTCTGGCGAGCCGCGAGCTGTCTTCTACAGAACTCGAGGCTGGACAACTCTGGCGGTTCCAGAAAGTAGACGCCAGGTATGCTACTACTAACGCACATCTAAGGTGCTGTTTGGTTTTTGATACGAGGAATAGGTTGAGAATTGGAAAAGAAATAAATGATTAAGATGTAATAAAGTGGATGAATGAATGATTGTATCTCAATACTAAACTCAATAACTATTTCTTGAAATCTAAACGTCACCTAGGTGTATTTTTGTTTTCGTGTGTATTACTACTTCCCTGTTGAAATTAGTACTCCTAGTATTAGCATTGTAGCTTCATGATTAGGATCATCATGTATAGTAGGAGGGTCACTTTTTTTTTTTTGGTGAAACTAGTTTGATTTGGCATCAGACGACTAGTTTCGGTTTAATTTTTTTTTAAAAAATAAAATAAAAAATTGAGAAAATTGGTTGATAAATCAAAAAACCAATCAAAAAGGTAAAATCGGTCAAACAGATTTTATTTCAAATTCAAAACGAAAAAATTGGTCGGTAGACTTGAAAAAACCGAGTGATAAATCGAGCAGTTTTCATTTCAAACCCTAAATTTTTTTTTTGCATTTGTAGCGATTTTTGCAAAAAGTAATCAAACTGGCACGGATCGATTTTAGTGGTTCAAACAAAAACAAAAATAGACCCCGGCAGACTGCTTGCTTGCGAGTTGTGACCAAATTGTCGACCCAGTTCAGCTGGGAGCTGCCTAATCTTCTAAATTGAGATTTCATGGTAGGATCAATCTTCGATATAACTAATCCCTCTGTCTCAAAATATGTTTACTTTTGATTTTAATCAAACTTGTTTTGAATTATTGATTTTTTATAAATTCGATCAACTTTAACAATATATGAAGTATATTGTTGTAATTAAAAAATGAAGTATATATCCGGAAATTGTTTCTTATGATGCATTTTAAAATATGAATTCAATATTATAGAAATTTTATAAAATCGTTAGTTAAGGACTAATATAGAAATTACTACTTATTTTAGAACTGAGTAAGGGTACTAATTAAAATAAGGTCAAAAGAGCATCCATGCTTGTACTCAAAAGTCAAAACTTTGAAATCTTGCGTCGAGCCTGGCAGCAGATTTTGGGCCTTAATTTGAGCCTTGTGGGCCAAATGAGCTCGGCTGGAGGTGAGGACATTTTTCTGCAGAAGCATGCTTTGCGGGATAGGCGGGCCTTCGCCGTTGGGAACCCAGCAGGACTTGGTGGGGGGTGTTGGAGGAGCGGTGGCGGTCTATCCGGAAATCATTCGTTGTGGTTTTTGGTGAAATTAGTCTGGCTCCGTTAGCTAAATCGGTAAAAAGTACTATAGAGAAAACGGTTTCGCTATCTATGAGCCCATCTCTCAGTGTCGAGGCTGATAGAATCCATTCATCTCTTGGGCAGTGGTTTCAGAACATAACAAATTTGTATAATATTTTGTACTCCTGATCCGTGATCACAATGTAAGTAAAACAACACTAGGAGAGGGAGCATAGTACATCTTAACACAACTCTACTTATGAATATTATCGTCTCGCAGAGTAAATGATTCAGACTTCCCCGTTATTTATTTTTGTTCAGTATACAGATCACACCGTTATTTAGGTCAGGGAAATTCTCGTTGCAATGACAACAGAAACAAGAATGTTTCTAAGATAAACCGATGACGAAAAATGCACGCTGGGACCGATGCATCAGGGTGCATGTAAGGATCATCTGCGGCTGCACTCAGCTGGAAACCCCTGCGGGAAGCGCCATCCGTCGTCGCAGTAGTTGTAGTGCATGTAGTTCTGCTTCGCCCACGCGACGGTTCCCCACTCCGCGTTACTGAGCTGCCGCTTCATCCACCGGTCGGTGCCGGCCGGGCACGACAGGGGCCTGCCCTGGCCGTTCGACGACGTGCACGCGTTGGCGTTGTACCCGCGGTAGGAGACGACGAACGGCGCGTTGGACCAGTCGACGGGGACCTTGCCGTTCTGCGTCGCCCAGAAGCTGCCGTCCCACAGCGTGGCGTGCACCGACATCGGCTGGCTGCCGGGGTAGGGCAGGTCGGCGTAGCGCTTGAAGCAGCGGATGTAGAGGTCGTCCACCTTGAAGAGAATGCCCTTGTCGTTCCAGATGATGGTGTAGGTGTGGTAGTCGGCGGCGGCGTCGAACCACAGGTAGAACTGGTTCTCCTTCTTTCCGTCGCCGTTGGCCCACACGTTCGTGTTGAGCACCACCGGTTGGCCGCTCGCGTTGCCCATGAACTCCATGTCGATCTCGTCGTGGCCATCGCCCTCGCCCGACGAAAGCTGCAATTTATTACCCGGCCCATGAAGTTTTTACTTCTTTTATCATCTCCGCTCGGATCTACTAGTGAAAATAGGCGCGTGGCTTTGCTTACGTAGAATGAGGTGACGGTGCCGGCGGAGTTCCCGGGGATGAGCTTCATCTGGATGCTGAACTCGCCGTAGAGGTACTTCTGCTTGGAGCTGAACCCGCCGCCGGAGCTCCTGTCGAGGACGAGGGACGCCACCTGCCGCCCCGTGGCGTCGTAGCCCACGCGGACGCCGCCGTCCGTCGTGAACTGCTCGTACAGCCACGAGTCCGCCGTGGTGGCGACAACGAGCGCCAGAGCGACGGTGACAAGCAAAGTGGCGTGCCGCCTAGACATGGTGCTATGCCTCTTGGATGAGGTTATTAGTGTACGCGTGCTGTCGCAGGAGAGATGCATGGCCGGCTTTTATATAGAGGTGTGGATAGTGAGTGTTGGCCGGTCGCGGGTGCTCTGCCATGCCTACAGCAGGGTATTTTTTTTTGAGTATACTTTGTTGCAGTGTCAATGTCAAATTGGGATGAATCGTTATCAACCGAAAAGCCACTAGTAGAAAAAGCTCCATATTTCGCCTGTTATCCGGTCATGCATGCCATGCAGGCGATGTGGCTACAAGGAAGAACCAAGCCAAGGTTAGTCGGTTGGTGGCAGGTAGCTTCAGAGTCTACGTGTCCGTGCGCCAAACTGCCAAACGCTCGATTTGCATGGGGACGCTGCCTGCGTGCGGATAGAGTACAGGAGGTGGTTCGCGCGTTCGCGTCCGGCGGTGGCCGCTGCCGCTGCGACGTCGCCGTCTTTTCCAAGGGGGACTCGCTTTCAGGGGCCGCGCGGCCGTACTCCACAGATGCGGCGGGGCTCGGTGGTATTTATGTGGCGGCCGGCCACGCCGGAGGATGCTAACCGATAAGGCCGACGTACGGCGCCGGGGGCTACAGGTGGGCGCTGGCGCTGCTTCCTCGTTGCGCCGGCAGGGTGTCTCTTCTCTCGGAATCGTCCCTGTCCATGTAATCTCGTGGCTTGGCGCGAGGATCATCAGTCATAGCCCACGAAATGGATGGCACTGGTGTTTCATTTTGTGACCTTTCGAGCTTTTACATGCTCTCGTCCGCCAATTCGGAGCTGCCAAAAACGCTCTTATAGCCCCCCAACATTTGTGTAGGCACAGCGTTGCTCCAAGTCACTTCGATGTGTGCTTCACATGTGGGCGTTGTTGGGCTCCGTCCCCGCTCGTCGTGACTTCTTGGGCCCCTTCTCCAAATCATGGAGTGTTCGGCTGTTGTTGGGCCTCCATTTATACCCATGCGTCAGCCTGGAGACAGAGTCCAATTCCACGATTTTGACTTTTAGAAATCTATTTATGTTACTTAAAAATTTTATAAAAATAAAAGTTGTGCTTATAATATTTTTAATAATGAATTATTTTATAATAAAAAAAAAATAATATTTTAATAAATTTTTTAATAAAATAAATTGTTAAATGTAGATGTTTGAAAATTTAAAACGACGCTTATGTTTAGACGGAGGAAGTAAGTATGGATCATCGTGAAAAAATTAGATCCAAAAGGTTTGGAAACGTCACTAAACATGCTATACTACGTGCAATATAGCCAAAGCAATAGGTTTTCGATCGTCTCGTGACAATCGTAGACCAGGAAAGCGACACATTCCTCTATTATCGTAACGCGAGGGCAGTACTGCGTCGTCTTTGGATGGTGGGCCTTGCTTATCCAAAACGTTTGTACTCTTTGCAAATGGAATTTTGGGCAGACGCCATGTGATTGCTCGCCTGGCTAGACCGGCGGCGCCAACCGTCCTAGCTGGTCACAGGGCATTTCCGTTCACACATGCGTTGTCATTTTAGTGGTTTATCTCATTTGGAAAAGATATTGCGTAGCGTACCTCCTTATGTTCTTAAATTATTGTCGTTAGAAAAATAAATTCAGTTTAGTTTAACTAAAATCCTTATTGTAATGAGAAAAAATAAAAAATGGAGACGGTATATATATGCTCATGATTTCCACCGTAGAAATCACTAACAAACTAAACACATGGAGGTAGTGCAATGTCAAACCATACATCCATATATATTTTTCTGTAAGTTTCATGATTGAGTTCGATTAAATCATTTTGCTATGTCTTTGCAAAACAAAAGGACGTAGGCGTTTAGTTGCTCGCCAGCACCTTGCCATGCCAAAATACTTCAAGTTTTTAGATTAATTGGTCCCATATACGGAATAAACTCGTGGAGCTGTGTCAAGATTCCCTAGTTAGGCGAGCCAAACCACCGTGGCAAGCTTTTTCTTGCTCGGCCACAATTGGTTAGTCAAGTTTGGCGATAAATTGTAGAGTATCAAAGCTCGTCAACCTTGGACAACGAATCGAACAGGTGTCAATCGAGTACACCTCACTGCTACAAAAAGGATTTATCCCGATATTAAAAAAGTGCAGGCGGTTGACAACAGTCAGCCATCTGCACTAAGTAAAATGTGGGACGACAACTGCCTGCACTAAGGTCCATATTAGTATAGACGGCACGTTAAGACAGCCGCCTGTATTAAGCTCATATAGTGCACTTGGTTCTCTTAAGCAACCGCTTTCAAATTAGTACAAGCGTCGCCGTTAAGAAAACCGCCTGCACTAATACCCTCTTCTATATATACTGGCCACCAGCTGCCCTGTTCCTTGCGCGACACGAGCAAAACAGCGTGCGCGGCGGCAGGCAAAAACCGATCGATGGGAGGGGAAGGTTTTCTTCGCGAATCTTTTTTTGCAAACTTTTCCTTAAGTTAAACTCTTGCTCCTCTTCCGATTTGTTTTAAATTTAGATGTAATTTGTGCTCTAATTCCTTGATTATTCATTATCTAGAGTTTCTCAATGTTTTGCCATTTTAGGACATTTATATTGGCTTAACTTTTTAAATTTTGTTCTCTTGGATAATCTTTTGGTCGTGCCCTAATTCCTAGAATATTCATTATCTAGTGTTCCTCATGCTTTTGCCATTTTAAATATTTATATTGACTAAAATTTAGAATATTCTGACAATTCTTAACCTTCTAAGTTTCCATTCATGTTGTACACAAGACGCAAATTTTAATTTTGTTCTAAAATGGTGAGACTCAAAAGGAGAAAAATAATTAATTAGTACTTTATCATGTGTATGTCTATGTAATCATTATTCTATTTAATTAAACCTATAAAATTATGCATAGGTTGAAATAAAGAATGGATCGAGCATGGATGTACAATGCACCAAGACCTTCTCCTGTGTTTCTTCAAAATATTTCTTTATTTGTTGAAGCCGCCAAGAATTATGCTAAGAAAGAAAAGAGAAAAGAGATATTTTGTCCATGTATTGATTGCACCGATGACATTGCTTTGTCAAATACTTTAGTGATCCAGTCACATTTGATCAAGAGAGGTTTCATGAAGAACTACACCATATGGAAAGCACGCGGGGAAAAAGATATGTCTCAAGTAGATTGTCGAGATGTTGTGACTGTTGGAAGCAACACCGATCATTTTAGTATGGATCTCGATACTGAGAATCATGATGATGACAACGACAATGAAAAAGATGATATTCCGTTTGATTTTGAGGAGTTGTTGCGTCGTATTGAACCGCAAGTGCTAACATCTATGGGGTTGAGAGAGGTCTAGATTATATGGAAGTTTTAGAGAAGGCATCAAATTACCTTTTATATGAGGAATCAAAGGGATGTGGTAAAGAATTCATGGTGTTGCGTGCTATGGTTGAACTTCTAAAGTTAAAAGCCAGCTGTAGATGGTCTGATAGTAGCTTTACATAGCTTTTGAGTCTACTAGCAAAAATACTTCCAAAGCCAAACAAGATGCCAACCACAACTTATACAGCTAAGAATCTTATATATCCATTGTCGCTGGGTGTGAAAAAAACACATGCGTGTCCAAACCACTGTGTGTTGTATCGCAAAGAGTATAAATTTATGGAAAAATATTCGACATGTGGCATCAGTCGATACAAAAAGAGTTACAACCATATATACCCTAGCAATTTGAAGAAAAGAGCACAGAAAAAGAATAACTCTATCGGTCTTGAGATTGATCATGACAACAATTCCAACGAGTTGAGTGGAAAGCGGAAGATTCCTTCCTTGGTCATGTGGTACCTTCCAGTGATTGATCGCTTGAAGCGTATGTTCTCAACCTCTAAAGATGCTGAATTCATGCAGGATGAACCCGGGAAAAATTTGACACCTGGCTGATGCAACTCAATGGAAGAATTTCAATCTTCTTTATACACAGTTTGCTGAGGAGATTCAAAATATTAGATTTGGAGTGAGTACGGACGGTATGAATTTATTTGGTGAAAACAGGACCGTACACAGTGTAATATCCCTAAAATTCAACAAAAAAATAAAAATCAAAATTTAAAATTTTTTTGCTAACAAAATGCTAACAGATTTTTCTTTTCTTCTCTCTTTCAAAAGATAAAATTCATGTAAACTAAAAACCTCTCTTAATTTGAAATTTTCTAAAATATTAAAATTTTTGATCAAGTGCTTGATCTTTCCCTTTTTATTTGGCCGAGCTTATTTGAAATTTCTTTGAAGTTTGAATTCCATTCCAATTTAAACCAATCATCCAAATCCCAAAATCCCACCTGGGCCAAAAGCTTTCCTCTTTCTCACATCGGCCCACTCCTGCACGGCCCATCTATCTCTCTTTTTTTCTCCTTTTTCCAAGCAGGCCGCCTCCTTTCTCTTTTCTCTCACGCGGCCAACAGGACGGCCCAGCCCAGCTCCACCCTTCTTCCTCCTCCGACCGACCTCGGACACACGCTCGCCGCGCGCGCCGCCGCCGCCGTCCCGGTCAATGCCCCGTGCACGCTGCTGCCACGCCCATGCCGCCCATGTCACTCCCCATCCCGCACAGCCCCCTCGCCACTGTCACGTCTCACCAACCGCATTGAAGCCGCCGTCGAGTCACCTCCGCCTCTACGTCCCGTCTGCGGCGTGGCCGCACCCATGCCGCGCCCACATCAGCTCGACGTGTGAACAGTACCGCGCCGCGCCCGCACCCATACCTCCACTCATACCACCAGCATTCAAGTCGCCACCGGCCACACCTCCTCCAAAGCTGCCTCGCCTCCGGCTATAAAAGCCAGCCCAAGCCTCCTCGAAGCCCCTCGCTCCACTCACCGTCCCCAACCCCGGCCAAATGCGAAGAATTTTGGTTCTCCCCAATTTCGTGCCACCTCGGCAGTCGCCACAATTCGCCCACTCCGGTGAGCTTTTGTCCCTCTTCTTTGCACCTGGAGCTCGCCTCGACCCCCTCCTTCATTCCCCTGTCGTCGCTGCCTGTGCCCGCCACCGCAACGCTCCGGCACCGAGCGCCCATCGCCACACGCCGCCTCCTCCCGTCGCCAGCATGCTCTGGCCAAAACCCGACGACGAGAACCCCCTCAGGTGAACCGCGGTGAGCTCCTCTCTCTCTTAGGCTAGTTCTCGTCGAGGTTAGGGCACCGTGACGAGCTTTTTTCCTCCTCCGACTAAGAGCAGTCAATGGCGCCGCCGCCCCGCCTGTGTCCGGCCGCCACGCGGGACATCGGCCTCTGCCGACCGTCCGATCTTAAACCGACGCACCAGATTAGATCACCCATCTCATTATATCACCACCGTCCGATTTCAAATGAATGGCCCGGATTGGAACGAGCATAAACTTGATTCATTTTTAAATCTGAGCCCTTTATCTAAAATCAAATGGTCCATATTTGTCCATGTCACCTGACCAACCACAACCATCTAAATCATAGTCAAGGGTCTAGATTTGAGCCACGTCAACAGATAAATCTCAGCCGTTGCCTCCGAATCCAATGGCCTAGAATGCGCCAGCCTGATTTTATAAATAAAAATAAAAGAAATCAGTCGGCCCCACCGGTCAGCCTAATAAAATGAACTGCTAGGTACACCCCGCATATTGCACATAGAAGTATATTTCCGAGCCTTTTTTCAGTACAAAAATAAATCCATAGATTTCAGAAAATGCCACTTTGCACCTAAGCCCCTGCCATTCTGTAAAACTATATTTTTAAGTCTAGTAATTTGACAAATACACCCTTGACCTTTTCTCTAATTACGATGTAGTCCTAAATATTACACCTAGTACCCTGAACTTTTGTATAATTACATATAGGTCCCCGACCACTTCCTGTAAAAATTATAGAAAAGCCCCTAGACACATTCTAATAACTACAAATAGGCCCCTACAGCACCCTAAACCTTGTAAATACCATATTTTTTCACCGGTAACCTCGATTTCGGTGATTCTTACGCTCACGGGATCGTCTCGACATGGGCTATTTTATGAAATTAGTTTCAAAACTTTAAACCCCTTATAATTCTCTAAGTTTGATTTATAGACTTATAGCCCCAGATAAACACTTCTTTGACAGTTGATAAATCCAGAGCCAATTGTTTCATCATCAAAAATCCCACAGCCACTCCACTAAAATCAAGCCCAGTATCACCTAATCATGTTACCCTCCTTTTTCGGCTTTCGAGTTTTATCAGAGTTCATTTGATTAACTGCTTTAGTTCTTTTTGATTAACTGCTTTAGTTTTTTTTTTTCCATTTATTGAGCTTGTTATTTACTGCTATTTGTTTTAGGTAGTGCACTTCATACCGTCATATTAAACATTGGTTAATAAAATGATTAGCGTGCATCTCACCTTGCATTAGCATACATTAATGCATGTGCCACATGATACTCTTAGGAATACAAATATAAAACTAAGATTCAATTAATTAGGCACTAATAATTAGAATATAGCTGCATAATAGGAGATTAAGTAAATAATCTCTAGCCTCTGTGTAATCATTTATTTAATATAAGCTAAATAAATATGTCTAAAATAAAATTAGTAATTGGTCACTAACATATGATGCTAATAAGTA
>BCLG01000084.1:246550-263450 GCA_001602295.1 Zoysia matrella
GATAGTGTAATAATACGTTAGGCACTAGATAATACATGCATACACTTAGCTTACTATCGCATCACGTAATCTAATTGAAATAAACCAAGTAGATAATCATTGCTCTTTAGTAATTATCGACAAAACAAGATAGCGCATACAATGACACGTCACCCACTTAGCACGCTCACTATACACTCCATAGATTAGTTTATAATTACGCAAACACATTAGTGCTTAAAATACTCATAATGCATACACTTACCTAATTTAATAAAGCAGTCACATAAACATAGTTTAAAATAAACAATAACTAATTAACCACCAATCCTTGGTAAACATTGCTAAGTAGTGATTAAGCATATAATGACACATCAAACTTTTAGTATTATATTAGATGAACCATAATATGAGCCCGTGCTCGTATGAAGGCTCTAGTATAATATTTACCATACATAGTCACACTTAACTACCCGTGTAACCTTATAATTAATAGAATAAAGTACCTAAATAAATACTTATTCTAGTAACTAATCCATAATGAATAACACTAAGATACACATAGATTAATGAGCATTGCATTAAGACAGTCACCGCATCATGCATGACTTCATCCATAGTTTTCCCTGTGGAGTTCATTCGGCTCTTATTCGAAGTTATTTGAGTCTTATCGGTTCTTCTCGAGCTTTTATATTTTTTACGGTAGTTTTATTACGCGTATTCTACAGTGTAGACAGCGTTGAGATCGAGGAAGAGCTAGATTTCAAGAGGAGCCAGAAGGACTGACACAAAGAGAAGTTCGAAAATTTCGACCTCAAAGATTAAGGATTTGCAGACAAGCTCTAACCACCTTGACCATATTAATCCTATGATTTGTTTCGCACCTATATGGCGTGAATGCTTGCATGTGTTTTCTATGAATTTAAGCATTGTGAAGTAGTGATCCTGCTTATTAGTTATTTATATTAATATCAGTTACTTGCTCTCATTAATATTAAATACCACCTTGTTGATGACACCACCTTGTTACCAATAGAGAATTCGTCATTAAATACTTTTAATGATCGAAAAGTTGCTTTGATAATAGATTGCTCAGGACTTTATTGTGATGCCACGCATCACCACACCATACACCAATATTCTTTAAAATGTGTAAACGTGTACTTGGTGGTGTGAGTAAAATAAAATAGGTGGGTGATAGAGCAACATGTGTTAAGTGGAGGTGGGTGATTTCTAGTTTACGAGCGAGGCTTTTATGTGATTAATTGGTGCCGTGTGATAAGCTTCGGTCTGGTCCACCTGCCGTGGACAAGTGCTCGCCTTGACCGCATAAGGACCGGTTCATCGGACCTCAACATAGTAATTTTGTGCAACCACAGAACTTGTCTGGGCAGGACTTATCCTAACTTATTGGCATCTACCGTATGCTACACTAGGCGGTCAGTAGAGCATCGTGCACCAAGGGTGGGCACTTGGGGATGATTGTACCCGAGAGAGTCCGACTCAGAGAAAAAAGAAGTACCTCAGCTCAGCGTATCTGAGTCAGCAGAGAAAAATGAAATACCTGAGAACTCAAAGGAAAGTGAAGTACTTGGGTTTTAGCCCTTGGTGATTTTTTCGAGGTGGACATACGGGGCTGGACGGATAAGGTAGGACTAGCGTTACATTACTCTCCTGCAAAGAATGTGTAGCCTATGGATAAAGTGTACAACCTCTGCAGAGTCTAAAATGTTTTCGAAAAGTCCGTTGTCACTGGTTATGACACATTATTGTCTGGGCTTACAATGATTAGTCTCATATACTTTCTTGATTGTGTGAGTGGGTGTAGTTGCTTATGTTTTAGAAGTTGTTTGGATCGGGTATTGGAGACCCTTCCAGTTAAAACTTGGGAACTGGAGGGAAAAGTTTATTCTCCCCTAGGTCCACCTATTAAAATATGACAAACAAATGTTTTGATCTCCTGGTTTTAAAACCTTCTCTAGTGAACCCTGCTGAAAATAGATTTTAGCAAAGGAACGCCTGTGCATTATTCTAGCTACAGCCAGACGTGCATATATAAGTATACCCCTGCATAGTGTTAGGGCTTCCTGAGTACTTTATGTACTCACCCGTTTATATCTGTGGTATTAGTTAGGAGAAGATTTGTAGAAGACGACGACGTGCTGGGTTTTGATCCTGCTTCCCAAATTGCTTGTGAAGTTGAGTCTTGTTTTCGCTGTCTGCTTCGCCTCTAGCTAGCTAAACCTCTGTGGATGCTTTAATCCACACCGTGTTGCCGCTAAAGGTCGAGTTTTAGGTATATTTCCTTATCCGAAAGATGCTTTTTGATATACATTCTGATGTGTTAGTGCGTATCAGCTGCTGATCCAGGGACTGATACGTGGTGCATAGTGCAATCCAGAAATGGGGTACGACACACAGCACTTGGCCTGTTATTCTAATGATGGCTCCGTACAATTTTCAGTAAGTTTTGTCACTGCGCTCGACATATATTCTTAAAAAGTTACCTAATACTTTATTTATTTATATAGCGACCACTGTATTTGTATCATGATGCAACTAAAGGAGGCGAAAAGGGTAGTCTTAGACTCACTCAATTACCCCAAAGAACAATACAAATAGTTCGTCAAGATTTTAGAAAAGTAAGCGTACTTTTGCATTTGTGTAGTACTTATAGTTTTTACATCAAGCTTGGCGGGGTCCATCCTCAAAGAAAAGAAAAGCTAACTCTAAGCTATAATTTATGGGTAATAAAAATATCTCCTTGTTAATATGTAACTGTACTTGTCCCAAATTTTTACCTAATTTAGTTTGTTTTTATTTGAAGTGTCATAAGCAACCTCTCGGCACTGTCGTATGTGGTTATTATGTCTGTGAGTATCTTAGAGTCACTGGATATTATAAAGTGAATCGTGAGGATGTAAGGTATCTTATCAATTTGTTTTGTATACTTAAATTAATTGTTATCATTGTTATAGTAATTATCTATCATTTTTTCATTTACAGAAACCCAATGTCGGTCACGAATGGTCTTAGAAAAGAGACATGGAGCACACAGGAGTTGACTTCGTCTGATCTATGCCATTTTATCCATCAAGAGGTTGTTCACCAGGATGGAGTATTTTTTGTAAAGGAAAATAATGAATTGTTTTTGTATCTGCATTTGTCTTTGTATGATAGGTTTAAGATTATATAGATTTAATCGAATTTGGTTGAATGCTATGTAATGTGACATGTCAATAATTGTTTTGTAATATATTGTTGTTTGTTTGTGTTCCCATCATCCGTTGTATTACTTTGATGAAATATTGAATTCTATATCTGTTTTAAAATTGTATTTCTGTATAAAAGAATTATAAATTTTGTATAATATAATTATTAAAAATAATAAATTATTTGTGAGAAATATAGTACAAGCGGCTTTCTTAAGCAGCCACCTGCACTAAGACAATTAGTGCATGCGGCTTTCCGAAGGCACCGCCTGTACTAAGTCCATTAGTGCAGACGGAGAATGGTATTAGTGTAGGCGGTCGACATAGACGCGTGTACAAATGGATCATTTTTACATGCTCACTCATTGCAGCCGAAGTCGAAACCACCTGAGGAGTTTAGAACCATCTGAAAAAATGGTTTTTCTAGTAAGTGCCTGTATCATATTGGCTATTCTTGTCACCCGTATACTGGAAACCTGTCCTTGATATAATCACGCGTTCACAAGGCCTAATGATCCTTGAAATGATGAATACTACTACTAATGATCTCACGCTTACGGCACCCAGGCGGCCAGGCAGGGCTACCGTATGTATGCTTCTTTGATTCGAATGCGGACCACGAGCAGCAGCCCAAACCTACCGTCTACATTTAGATACTGTCCGTCGACGGCGCCGGCCGGGGACCTACACGGGAACAGTCGGCACGGCGTTGAGATTGCGAGACACGACACGCGTTCCCGTCGCCGAAATAATGCGAGCGCACATGGCCGAAGAGATACCCCAAAATTAACAAAAGGGATCGAGGCCGGTCTCCGCGCTCCAGCGAAGAGCGCCGGCCGCGGACTTTGGCAACAAGAGTCTTGGATAGTTCCCACAGGAAGAACGAACGGACGACTGTGCGGCGACGCAATGCAACAACCATCAAAGAAAGTCGTATCCAATGATGATCAGTTTCGCTGTAGCTAGCATCGATCACCAACTGGTATTATCGGCGGACAGCGCAAAAGTACACATGATCGATGCATGAGTGATCGCAGTACGCGGTGCCGCCGCCGGTGCCTGATCGATGATTGGGGGTTTGGATGGAGTTGGAGTGCTCTTAGCTTTTGGCAGCCGGAAAATTCCATACAGCAGGGACGGACGTAAAGGGGGTGGCTAGCTAGCATGCGTGCGTGTGATTGATCGCGCGGGGTTCTGCTGCCGCGCTGCCACATGGGGTCGGGCCTGCCTGTCGGTGACCCCACGGCAGCGGGCAGTACGGCAGCCGATCCTTTTCCGATTGATCAGCATAAAGTCCTTCAGCCGGGCTACACTTTTTTTTTTCTTCTGAATCATTGTTTTTTCTGGTGAAATGTATCGAACTGTTTCCTTCGAGATTCTTGTAGCTACTCCCTCCGTTCACTTTTACACGTGGTTTTAGCTCTGAACACAGAAATTAAAAAAAATAAAAAAGTATTGTACATAGGAAAATGAGAAGAAAAGAGATAGAAATAGAGATTTATTAGAAAGAGAGAAAGTGTATTGAAAAGAGAGAAATGTGTATTGAAAAGTGAGAATGACATATATTGAGAAACAAATTTTGAATGCTAGAAGGATTTATATTTGTGAACAGAGGGAGTAAGATTATTGTAAAATTCATGGGCCATAAAGCATCGAGTTCATTTATTTACTTACTCCCTCTTTTCTTTAATTGATATCGCCGTTGAGTTTTAAATTCAACTTTGACCATCTGTTTTATTCAAAAAATTTGCTTGAATGTCTAAAATTTTAAGTTGTGATTCAAATAACTCTAATGATAAATCAAATTATATCAAAATATATCAAACTTATCAATTTTTTTAATAAAATAAATAGTCAAAGTTGAATTTAAAAGTCAATGACGACATCAATTAAAAAGCGGAGGGAGTACCTGAAATTCTATATAACAAACTGTACGCCTAGCTTCAATAGTGCAATGCTACATGCAGTGTTTCCGTGCTTGTGTAAATAACCATGGTCGATGATATGTTTATTCAAGTTGGTAGAACTATAATATACTATCTCTAACCTCCTTCACTACAATTTGTTTATCCCCAAAGTGGAAAAACTGGAACTTCTCATCATGTTCATTTCTGGTATCAGATAGCTAGTGAGGGAATCGTTTTGAAATTTTTATCCTTATTGATATATATTTAATACATTGCGAAGTCGTTCAGAATGAAAGATCGATAGATTGCGTATAATGGTTGGTTGATTGTGTTGTGTCTCTCAACCAATATACGTTGAAGTTGTGTTGAGTATGGCAAGAGGCCTCCTTGATGCATATGGAAGTACAACGGCAACAAAAATATACTGTAACCCAAAAAAGATGTAAGAAAAACCATTTCAAGATCAGAATATAGTAAAATCATCCATTTCTTATTCTCAACGCAAAAGAACATGGTGTTCTTACAAACATCGTTATATGATTGACATCTCGGGATTACAATAGAAAGAACCTTAATTAACGGGATAGACACCCACCCTATAATTAATATGATACAAAAGACAAGAATCAAACCCCGGATGGCTAGGTGACAACCACCGTCATTAGCCAATATATCTCAGAGTGATTCTCTCGTGTATGAAAACAACTCCGTGAACACAAATATCATCGAATAAAAGAAGAATAATAGACGAATAGAACAATGCATCATGGTCTCATGGATGCCTTGGTGCAGGAATGTCGATTAGTTGCGGCTGCACTCGGCAGGGAGTCCCTGTGGGAACCTCCACCCGTCGGTGCAGTAGTCGTAGCGCATGTAATTGTGCTCCGCCCAGGCAATGGTGCCCCACTCGGCCTTGCTGGGCTGCTGGTGCATCCACTTGGCGCTGCCGCCGGGGCACTTGCGGCCGCCGACGCAGGCATTGGCGTAGTAGTCGCGGTAGGAGACGGTGAAGGGGGAGTTCGACCAGTCGATGGGGATCTTGCCCTTCTCCGTGGCCCAGTAGCTGCCGTCCCAGAGGGTGGCGTGCACCGTCATAGGCTTCGAGTTCGGGTACGCGAGGTCGGCGTAGCGCTTGAAGCACCGGATGACCTTGTCGTCGACCTTGAAGATGATGTTGTCTGGGTTCCAGATGATGGTGTAGGTGTGGTAGTCGGTGGATGGGTCGAACCACAGGTCGAACTGGTGCTCCTTCTTCCCGTCGCCGTTGGCCCAGACGTTGGTGTTGAGCACCACCGGTTGACCGCTGGAGTTGCCCATGAACTCCATGTCGATCTCGTCGCGGTAGTTATCGTTTCCTGATGAGAGCTGCAACGTCCGATTCGTCCGACGTCAGACATCAGCCATGAGAAGAGGTTCAATCGAGCCACAAAATTCTAAGACAAGTGCCGATCGAGCTAATAAAGATAGTATAGACAAGTTCTTACGTAGAAGCAGCTGACTGTGCCAGCGGAGTTGCCGGGGATGAGCTTCATCCTGATGCTGAACTCGCCAAAGAGGAACTTCTTCTTGGAGTTGAACCCGCCGCCGCCGGACTGCTGGGTAAGGCTGACAGTGGCCACCTCCTGACCGGAGGCGTCGTATCCCGCACGGACGGTGCCGTCCGTGGTGAAGTAGTCGTTGAGCCAGTGCGCCGACGAGGCCACCTGCAGGAGAGCAAGTGCGACGGCGAGGGACGCGAGGTGAGACCACCTGGCCATGGCTGGTGCTTCGCTAGCTTCGCTTCGAAATGGTGAGTCTGGTTTACTTGGTGCAGGAAAGCGCAGGAGGTACACCAGCTTTTATAGAGTCGTGGGCTCTGGGATATCAGCTTCGGTTGGTGCTGGGCCAGGGCGATGTGTCTGTTGATGCATGGTTCAGCTCACAATAGCTTTGCGTGTAGGGTCGGTGCGAAGGTTCGGGCTGTCAGCGCTGAAAGATTGCCCATAATTTGGCAGTTCGGTGATTCGCCTAAAGAACTATCAACAGCAGTGGCGAACCCTACAATTTAATGTAGGGTGGGATAAGCTTGTCGTATCATTGTTTGCTTAATTGTTCTTCTATTTTCTGAACTTTGTTTTAAAAAAAGTGAAGGTAGAAACTAGCTCATGGCTTAGGTTTCATATGAGTGAGTAATCATAGAAGTTGTTCAAGCATCTATTGTTTCTTTTACCACTGAACTTATCCTCCAAATTCTCATATTACACTCCTGGTTCTAAAAGGAAGTCGTTTTGGATAACGTCATGGTATAACTTTGACTTCTATTTCAATAAAAATATTTATTAAAATATGACATATGTATATTTTAATGAAAGTATTTTTTTTAAAGATAAACTAATCTTAGGATTTACACATTGTAAACTTAATAAGTTAAAATTTATTTATAATTTATATTCTCAATATTGTTTAACCAAAATACTATTCGAAACAACTTCCTTTTTAAAATGGGGTGAGTAGTAATTACTTGGCATAAGATAGGGTATGGCTATAAAAACTTTTCATTTCAATTTGGAAAATGACTAGTAATTCGTATGTTTCTCCACATGCTTTGAACCTCAAAGTTGTCTAGTTCCTCTAACACATGGTTATCTGTATATATATATATATATAAGCTGTCAATTTCCATTTGCTAAAACGTCTACATTCCCTTTATTTCGATCATGCTCTAGACACATGCGGCGGGTCCAGGAGTTGTTTATCGGCGAAGCCCATAATAGCGTCGATTCCACCGTGGAGACGCACCGCACTCAGCGCAAATTTGCGAGCCACGAAAAGAGGACGAATCAGCCAAGCGTCACGTACCACCGCTAATGACTCCCTGATCAATCTCACCGAATCATCGTGTTGGTTGCACGTTCGTCGGTTAACCACTTTGCATCGATCATTCGCATGGAATCGGGTTAGGGGCTATAAGCCCCGTTCACACATACCGGAAGGGCTTATCGATCCGCATTGGTTCGGGACTGGCGGCGGTGGCAGTGGTTCGCGCGTCGCGCTCGGCGACCCTGACTGGTGGCTGTGGTGTGGACGTCTTTCTCCGCGGGCGGTCCCCGGGTCGTTGAGATCGGCCGTTAGTAGATGCGGTGCCTGTACCTAACCTGGTTCACAAGTGTCGTCCGTTGATGTTGCAGGCGACGGCGAGGCTGGAAGTAGCAGGTTCCGGTGTCCTCTTGCCCTGCAAATGTAACACCGACTTGTTCAGTAGACACAGAACACGCATCAGACTGCAGAGAGCTGACTTATTCGAACCGTTCATTATTCGCACATCACCGGAGAATGTAATTAGCTGTATTTTTGGATCGCAAGCAGGGTACGTACACTGTCAAGGAGGATCACCGCTCCGGAGACCGGAATTGTCAGCAATGCACTGTGGGTACTGCACATGCTGCACTTTCTTGATGCTGCTCTTTCCACCTGGCCACGACCAGCGAGCCTCTGATTCAGTGGAGTACTAATAGACCAGACATGGACTGTTCCTTCCTCGCTGGGCCAACGTTGGTGGTGGATAAGGAGACCGTGTCATCCAGTCATCAGCTATCTATCATCTTCAGGACTTGCAAGACATGCATGCTGATGGCATTCCTGTCGCAAGAATAATGCAGAAGGGCATTAAGGTTACCCACAGTGGTGGATGCTTCAAAGCCAGCGTGGAGAAATTTTTTGTCTGAGCACCAAAGCTAACCATTGCAGGTGCCGGTGCTTGAACCCAAAATCTTGCACCCGGTGAATCTATAAGCACTGGGTGCAAATTCCTTTTTTTTTCTTCTCATGCGTAGTGGGTGCCGGCATCGGTGCTACCATTGTGATCGGAGGAGAAAATGCGCCACCACTGCTTCCATGACATCAATTTGATGTTTCAAGCATCCCACCACCGTGGGTGGTCTAAGATCGATATTATAAAAGGAGGCGCGTGATGATGATCTTATTCCTTTACATATACATAACACTACTCAAATTATTATTGATAAAACTTGTGCACAATAGTTGAAATTAGAGATGAGCTTGTTCTTAAACACATATTTTTTTTGCTTTGAGAATAAATTGTTATTTAATAATTTTATCATAATTAAAAATATTGGAGAGGAGCAAATGAGTTGAAAGATAATTTTGAGATGCACAAAACAAGGAAAAACATTCAATTTCAAAATGAGCTTGAATCCAACTCAAATTCGAGTCCTAGTTGGACTTTTGAGGCAGTCTGCACTAAAACAGAGGCTCAAATTTCATATGAACTCTATTTTAAACATTTTACATATGAATGAAAAGATAAAAAGATAAGCTTTACAAAAGACAAGAATCAAGTCCCGGATGGCTAGGTGACAACCACCGCCATTAGCCAATATATCTCTGAGTGATTCTCTTGCGTATGAAAACAACACCTTGAACACAAATATCACTAAGAAAAGAAGAATAATAGATGAGAACCAAAATGCATCATGGTCTCATGGATGCATGCCTTCTTGCTCGAATGTCAATTAGTTGCGGCTGCACTCGGCAGGGAGCCCCTGCTGGAACCTCCACCCGTCCGTGCAGTAGTCGTAGCGCATGTAGTTGTGCTCTGCCCAGGCAATGGTGCCCCACTCGGCCTTGCTGGGCAGCTGGTGCATACACTTGGCGCTGCCACCGGGGCACTTGCGGCCGCCGACACAGGCATTGGTGTAGTAGTCGCGGTAGGAGACGGTGAATGGCGAGTTCGACCAGTCCATGTGGACCTTGCCCTTCTCCGTGGCCCAGTAGCCACCACCGGAATGCTCCTGTTTGCCGAGTGGCAAGAGCAAGAGCACTCGGCAAAAGCCCAAAAACACTCGATAAAATGTTTGCCGAGTGTCACCCACGGCATAAGCCACTCGGCCTACTTTTTTACGGCAAAAGATCATTTGCCAAGTGTTTTCTGTCGGGCACTCGACAAACTCTTTGTCGAGTGCCCTTTAGACCCTCGGCAAAAAAAGTAGACCGAACGGACAGAAAACAGTGACGAAGACTTTGCCGAGTGCCTGCATGCGACACTCGGCAAACTCTTTTTGTTTGCCGAGTGACTTGCGACACTCGGCAAAAATTTAACTTTTGCCCGAGTGTCCGGGTAAAAACACTCGACAAAACCTTAGTTGTTAACGAGTGTTTTTACCCAGACACTCGACAAAGTCTGGGGCACTCGACATAATATGTTTTCGAAATGTTAAAATCAGCTAATATCACACATATATCACATCACAGCCAGTTTATATAAACCACAAACATATAGATCACATCACAGGCAATTTATATAGCCAAAAAACACTTAAATCACATCACATGCAGTTTATATAAATGAGTCTCACACAAAATACAATAAACATCTATCATATTAGTTTGCTTCACACATATATAGTCCAATAGTTTCACACACAGATCAACTACGAGGCCACTGCGGCGTATGAGGCGATTGATTCGATGCCGCATGATACGATGCCGCCGATTGATTCTGTACAAAGGAGAAAAATTGTATATGTTAGACAAGATTTAAAGTAGAAACAAACAACTTAAAACATTCATACTCACAGGAGTAGTTGCAGGAGGAGGTGGAGGAGGAATTAGCTCCGGTGGCAGAGGTTGACCCATCCTCTCGCTAAGACTTTGCATCCACTGAAATATATGCTCCATCCTCTGCTTCTCGGCCTCTTGCCTCTATCGATCGGCCTCCATCCTCGCCGCCATCTCCTCTCTTAGCCTCCTCTCTTCTGCCAGCTCGGCCTACAATATTTTACCTCAATATTACATTACAAAGCAAAGGTATATAAAAATCAAAGAACTACGAATAAAACATAAGTAACCTGGAGTGCCTTCATCCGAGACTGTGCAGTGGCTGGTCGTGGACGTATGGCTGGGCTTGAACTCGTGCTCGTAGCTCGAATCTGAGAGAGAGTGGGAGTGGTGGCCGTGTCGAGTGTGCTGTCACCAATCCAGTACCGCCCGTGCTTCTTGCCTCCTCCTACCCTCATGACGACTTATCCATCAAGGTCCTGAGTGCTCGGATCGTACTCTTGCCCATGGACCTCTCTTGCCATCTTAGTGTACTCACTGAGGCGGCTGTGGACGGTCGCATTGCTGTACGCCGAGGGTGGGTCCTCCGGGTTGTACTCAACGTCGGATGTCGCCTTGCCCTTGTGGGCCAAAGACCATGCCTTGAACTGGGAGCAAGGCTGGCCACCATGTGACGAGGACTGCGAAAAATAGCAAGATGAGTAGAAATTATGCTGAATTGAGCGTTATAATAAAGAAATGAATTCGCGTACCCATCCAGCCGCGTATTCGTCGAGGCTTAGGTTGCCTTGATGGTGTGGTGCACCTGGCATCATCAAACGACGCTCCTGGCAAGCGTTGTGCGTCTCCTCTCACTCGGCGGCGCACCACTTATTCACCATCTCTTCTCAACACTAGATATGCTGGGCGCACCACCACGGAGGCACCTACATGTCATTAAGTATATGACATATAAGAAGATCAAATTAAGCGTACTAAATCTCAAAAGAAAGCAATATTAATGTTTTATATTTACCTGCAGGTATTCTTCCCGGGTCATCATCATGGTTCTTGCTTGAGTTTTGGTGATCTTTGTGTCAAGGTACGTAGCATGGTATGTTACAATGGGCTAGATGCGAGCCTCGTAATGCATGTCCTTGACGAGCTTGACACAGGCCTTGTGAGCCACAGCAGCCGTCTTAGCTTCGTATCCATCCTGGCATCTGAAGAAATCCTGCATATAGACGCGATGTATCCAGTCATTATTTAGTAATGTCAAATAAAAACTAAATGTAGTGCGAGGAATACTTACCCACAGCTCAGCCGTCACCCGCTCCGCCTTGTTGCGAAAGACCTTGCCATCCCGATCTGGTACATCGGGAAAGACGATGTAGTGGTCCCATGTGTAGGCCGGCTCATGCCCTTCGCCATATGCAACCAGGCCCGGAAAGTGTAGCCTGCACAAAAGACCAAGGATGCCATTGACATGGCGTTTATGATCACCTGCAGCCACCAGCATCCAACCTCTGCCCATGTGATTAAGATAAATCATTAGTTTCTATTGTGATTTTTCAACATATCAAATGAAAAATAAATGACAACTTATTAAGTAACTTACCTAGCACCAGTGGGCCGAATCAGCAGGCGTCTCTCACGAGGTATCGGTCGGGTCGAGAGGGTAGAGGGACCTCGCAACCAGACACCCGACGTTCCAGAGGAAGCTGAACCCAATGTTGCCTCCTCCTGCTCCTGCTCCTGCTCCTCCTGCTCCTCATCTTGCTCCTGCACGACGAAGGTACAGGCGACGGTGGAGCTACAGGTGCCTTGCCTCTCCCTCGACCTCTGCCTCCACCCTATCCTTGACCCTTGCTGGACCCCTCAGCTGCATCAAAATCTCTTTTGTACATCTATTTTACCTTTCTAAAATCGCCCACCATCTTTGCCCAATCACCTGCAATAAAAAAGAGTAAACCAATCAGCACAGATAAACAAAATGTATTTAGAATGAGATGGAAAAAAGAAAATTAAAAAATAAACTAGTATTAAAAAATGAAAATTAATTATTAGTACAGATCATACATGTATTAAAAATAATCATCATGATCGGGATTAGCTGGATCATAAGTCTCATCATCACTATCACCAATGTCAATATAATCATGCTCGTGCTTCGAAGGAGGAATGGTGTCATCACTGTCATTGCCTAAATGTCGCTTAAGTAATTCTAAGTCCTTCATATTATGAACCTCGTCTCCAGCGTCCTCGTCGATAGCCCTTTCATTGTCTACTTCCATTCCGATCGCTTCGGTTAGGTCTATCTCAAAAGTACCTTCTAGCCCATTTTCTTGAAAGAACTCTTCGTCATATGTGTTGTAATCTTCATTGTTTGGGACCGATAATTTACCGTGTGAAGATACCTTATACACAACATCCAAACCCTTAAGACGGTCGTCGGTTTGGCACGGGTAAGAGAGATAATAAACTTGTGTGGCCTGTTGAGCCACAATATAGACATCGTCTCCTGGTAAGAAGGATGATTGTCGAATTTCGACTAACCCAAGATTAGGGTTCTGTCTCACAACTGCTGGATCAAACCAATGGCATTTGAATATGATAGGATTAAAAGGTTTGCAACCATGAAACGTGAGTTCATATATTTCTTCAATTCTTCCATAATACTCGACCCCATCAAGGCCTTGCGTAAAAACTCCAGTATTTGTCGTTCTTCGATTGGGCCGACTATGCTCATGTTTTGTTGTGTGAAAGCGATATCCATTCACGTCATAATCGGTAAATGACCTGACCCTACAGGCACAGCCTTCGGCGACCTGTCTCAACTCGGCACTCATAGACGCATCGGTTTGGCCCTACGAGATAAATCAAGATAGTTCGTTGTATTATTTACACATACGAGCAACTTGTAATGTCAAATTAAGTACAAGGTAAATTGGACAGTACCTTATGTTTGAACGAAGACATAAAATCGGGCATTCCATTTCTCGCACCCTGTCTAAGAAGTGTCTCAGCTTCATGCGGGGTAGGTTCCCTTGATTCACGTCAGAATTGACGATGAAATTCCTGCATGTACGGCTCCACTTCGGAAAGGTTGGTCAACACATATACCATAATATTGCGCCACTCTTCATGTTTCAAGGTCTTATGGGTCGCATCACTTGCACTTCCGAGTTGCCCTCGAAAAATGCTGAGGTTCGATTTGTCTTTGCTCCCATTGTAACGAGCGGTTGGGTTATGCACGCTAAGAAGGTTGTCACAATAGTATTTTGTTGTGAAGTTTGGCACCTCCTCCATAATGTATGCCTCTGCGATGAAAGCTTCAATTTTGCATTTATTTTTACATTTAGTTCGAAGAACCTTTTGACATCTCTCAATTGAATAGCACCAACGGCCCTGCACAGGCCCCCCATTCGTGCCTCGTACGGGAGGTGCAAAATCAAATGCTGCATCGGATTGAAAAAGCCGGGTGGAAAGAGCTTCTCCAACTTACATAGCAACACAGGTGCCATTCTCTCCATGTCTGCAATCATGGTCCGAGATAACTCCTTAGCACAAAGCTGACGGAAGAAATTGCTCAACTCTGCCAGCACTAGCCAGACGTGCTCAGGGGCATAGCCTCGAACCATCACCGGAAGAAGCCGCTCAAGCCATATGTGGCAGTCATGACTTTTTAGCCCATTGATTCGCATAGTAGATAAGTTCACTCCCCTCCTCATATTCGATGTATACCCATCAGGGAACATTAAAGTTTGGAACCATTCTAGTACTTCCCTCCCTCTTCAGGACGAATTCGGCCTTAGGCTTGCTCCATGACTTGCCGCCTCTAGGAGGCGCCATTTCTTGCTTTGGTCTATCGCATAACATTGCCAGATCCAATCTAACCTTAACGTTGTCCTTTGTCTTATCAGGAATGTCCATGATTGTTGCCCAAAGGGCCTCGGCAACATTCTTTTTAGTGTGCATTACATCAATGTTATGTGGAAGTAGAAGGTCATCAAAGTAGAGGAGCCTCCACAAGCCCGACTTCTGAGTCCAGGCATGTTGCTCACCATATCCCACAAAACCACCTTCTTGTTCACTGACCTCGAGAGCATCTATTTGAGCACGAAGTGCGGCGCCTGTCATCATCTGCGGTGCAGGCTCTGTAACTACGACACCTTTCGTAAAGTTCTTGATGTCTCGTCTGAATGGATGGTCAAGAGAGAGAAATTGTCGATGTTTGTCGAACGAAGAATACTTGCCACCCTTCTTCAACCAAATGAACTGCAGAGCTGCCTTGCATACTGGGCATGAGAACTTCCCGTGAACACACAAACCGCAGAATATCCCATACGCCGAGAAGTCATGCAGAGAGTAGTGGTACCAAACATGCATTTTAAAGTTCTTCTTTGTAGCTCAGTCATACGTCCAGACCCCTTCCTCCCAAGCATGGAGCAAATCATCAATCACAGGCTCCATGAACACACTTATTTTATCCCCCGGGTGTTCAGAAATTATCAACGACAAGAATATGTTCTGTCGTTGAAAGAAGACGCCCGAGGGTAAATTGAGAGGGATGACGAACACAGGCCAACAAATATATGGAACAGCCATCATTCCATAAGGATTGAACCCATCTGTTGCCAGCGCAATACATACATTTTGAGCCTCTAAAGCTTTGTCGAGATGAATCACATCAAAATGGGTCCATGCTTCACCATCAGAAGGATGTACTAGCTTCTCAGAATTGTATTGACGTCCATTTTTATGCCATGTCATCTATTTCGCAGATTCCTCGGTCATGTATAGTTGTTGGATCCTTGATATTGATGGAATGTACCGCAAGATTTTCACGGGTACCGCGAGCTGCCTCTTATGACCATCACCAGAGTCTACCTCCAGGAACCTAGAGGATCCACACTTTGCACAGTACTTTGCTTCCGCGTGTTCTTTCCTAAATAAGATGCACCCCTTCGGACAAACATGTATCTGCTCATATGGCATCTTAAGTGCACGAAGAATTTTTCGTGCCTCATACATGTCATTTGGCAGAATGTGATCTTCAGGAAGCATGCTGCCAAAAACTGTCAACATAACATCGAACGCGTCTCGACTCAGGCTAAACTGGGACTTTACGGCCATTAGGCGTCCAATGGCATCCAGTTGAGAAACCTTTGTCCGACCGTGAAGGGGTTTCTGTGCCGCAGTCAACATGTCGTAATACGCCTTTGCGGTTGCCTCTGGCTCTTCCTCCCTACCTCCTTCAGCGAAGTGTGCTTCATGATAGTCATTTAACATGTCTTCTACTCCGCCATCAGCATCATAATCCTCGACACGTTGTCTCACGACCTCGTCTTTCATACGATCGGCTTCACCATGGTAGATCCACCGGGTGTAATCTACCCTAAATCCATTCTTGCAAAGATGTTTACCTATGACCACCTTTGTTTGTCGACGCATGTTAGCACATCTGCTGCAAGGACACCAAGTGGCAGGCGCTCCTTTAACCTTGGAAAATGCTAGTTCTAGGAAATCATCGGTCTTCTCAATCCATTCATCGGTCAACGAACCCTGACTTGAGCGTCCCGTGTACATCCACGCACGGTCATCCATCCTCTAACATATCAGCGAGTGATATAAAAATCAATTGCATCTAGACGATGTTTGTACTATCTAATAGGTGAAGATAGGTCCTAATCCCACCCGAGCATGCGTAGATGAGGTTAGATTCCATGCTCTACTTCTATCCGAGACAGAATTTCGGCAGCACCTCCCTACTATGACTAGAATACACATCCTGCAAGGGAGATTGTGTATCCGGTCACAACAGGGAGGTGATGCTGAAACTCTGTCTCGAATAGGAGTAGACTATGAAAACTAACCCCATCTACGCATCCTCGAACTGTCAAAAAAACGTGGACAATTCGAAACAGATACGGTTATAGATATGCAAAGATCTGCATATTTCCAACCGTATCTGTTTCGAACGGGAGACGTCTAACAAGGTTACGTGATCTATGAACATGATACGATAAAAATGTCTTTTATGTCTCACCTTGCTGTCCTGCAAAGTGACAAGCCTAGGACGATGCAATTAAGTCTCTCCTGCAAAAAAAAGGAAAATAATAGCTTGAATGTTGAGCATTAATACACTGTCTTTCACAATTGCTCCTCCCTTTCCACCACCACCACCTCGCTCGCGCCATAGCGACCATAGTGTCTACCAACACCACCATCACCACGCTCGTCATGGCAACTACCACCACCACCACC
>BCLG01000084.1:263824-277187 GCA_001602295.1 Zoysia matrella
GGGCGCGGTGTGTGTGCGTGTGTGTGAGACAGAGCGATAGCCGGAAAGTCCTCTTAAACTCTATGTTTGTCGAGTGTCGCAATGTTTTGCCTCGGCAAACATTTTTTTTTGCCGAGTGCCGGATCGGTTTTGCCGAGTGCCTGGATCCTGGCACTCGCAAACATAGAGTATTCTTTTTGGAAACCGTCTGATTTGCCGAGTGTCCATCCAACGGCACTCGGCAAAATATGTGTTTGCCGAGTGTCTATTGGCTGACAGTCGACAAACTGTATTTTTATTTTACTCCTTTACTCTTTTCTATAACGTGTTTTACTAAGTTTATTCGAATGTGCTTTAAAAATACCTTGTCAAATTCACTCAACAATGCATATTCGATGCTTGCACGAATATTAGACCATTATTTCATGCAGTTATAACTCAAAATCAATTTATACGAATGAAAGTTCTATAAATGTAGTAAATTGATTAAAATTATAAAACGGATCCGAAAATTCACCAAAATTTCACATGAGACAATCTATGTTGGTTATTTCCTATACAAAAAGTTTTGAAGTGAAACCTCAACTCGACCATCACTTTGACTCTAAATCTCAAGGAATCCTTCATAATAGTAGGATTCTTGTTTGGAGATGCTTCGATTTCTAAGCAGCGTACATGACAACTTGTGCGAAACGCGCTCAATTTTTTATCACATGTTTCACATATGATATCATGAGATCTTGACAAATCTCATGATTTTCAGACTTTGTTTGTTTTTTATACAATTTTAATACAATTCAGCCACACATTTATGGTCATGTTTCGTGGACAAACATGTTCGACATTTTCTATTTCTTTCCGGATAAGGCTTCACATTAAACTCAATAACATGAATATAATTTTTTATTCATTTTATTGCATTATTCGAATCACTTGCAGTTTAAATTTGACTTATCTCCAAAATTTCTATTAAATGAAATAAATTAACTAAATATAGCAAAAAGATCGAAAAATGTACCAAATTTTAACATGGAGTAGCATACACAGTATGTGGGCAGAAAAAAAGTTAGAGGGCAGGTGAGAAAAAAAAATCAATTTCTTTGCCGAGTGTCGGCAAAAAACACTCAGCAAAAGAGCCTTTTGCCTGAGTGTCAAAAACTGGCACCCGATAAATGAACCATATTTGCCGAGTGTCAAACGTAGACACTCGGCAAACCATAACGGTTGCAAACAGATGTCAGTTTTGCCGAGTGCACGGGACCTGACACTCGGCAAACCGTAACGGTCGCAAACGGACGTCAGTTTTGCCGAGTGCACGGTACCTGACACTCGACAAACAAAGAAACCTTTTGTTTGCCGAGTGCTGGACCTAAGACACTCGGCAAAGAAACTCTTTGCCGAGTGTTTTCTGTACGCCGTGAGTTGTTGTTGTGACACTCGGCAAAGATCCAGTTTGCCGAGTGCCCGTGGAATTGCACTTAGCAAACCTCAATGCACTCGGCAAAGAGCCGGTTTCCGGTAGTGAGCTGCCGTCCTAGAGGGTGGCGTGCACCGTCATAGGCTTGGAGTTCGGGTACGCGAAGTCGGTGTAGCGCTTGAAGCACCGGATGACATTGTCATCGACCTTGAAGATGATGTTGTCAGGGTTCCAGATGATGGTGTAGGTGTGGTAGTCGGTGGATGGGTCGAACCACAGGTCGAACTGGTGCTCCTTCTTCCCGTCGCCGTTGGCCCAGACGTTGGTGTTGAGCACCACCGGTTGGCTGCTGGAGTTGCCCATGAACTCCATGTCGATCTCGTCGTGGTAGTTATCGTCCCCTGATGAGAGCTGCAACGTCCGATTCGTCCGACGTCAGACATCAGCCATGAGAAGAGGAACGAGCAGGAAAATTCTAAGACAAGCGCCAATCGATCGAGCTGATAAAGACATGTTCTTACGTAGAAGCAGCTGACTGTGCCAGCAGAGTTGCCGGGGATCAGCTTCATCCTGATGCTGAACTCGCCAAACAAGAACTTCTTCTTGGAGTTGAACCCACCGCCGCCGGACTGCCGGGTGAGGCTGACTGTGGCCACCTCCTGGCCGGAGGCGTCGTAGCCCGCACGGATGTTGCCGTCCGTGGTGAAGTAGTCGTTGAGCCAGTGCGCCGAAGAGGCCACCTGCAGGAGCGCAAGGGCGACAGCGAGGGACGTGAGATGAGACCACCTGGCCATGGCTGCTGCTTCGCTAGCTTCCCGTCGAAATGGTGAGTTCGGTTTACTTGTGCAGGAAAGCGCAGGATGTGGTGCGCCTTTTATAGATTGGTTAGCGCTGGGGCTCACAAAAGGTATCGGAGCCAGAGGTCTCGAGTTTGAATTCTGGCGGGCACAGTTTATTAAAATAAATTGTAGCCTACTTTTATTCTACGTTTGCGCCCACGAGAGCTGCACGTGAGAGGGAGTTTTAGAGTATAAGTGAATTGCTCATCTTTTCTCATCAGTTTAAGCTTTTAGGGTCAATTGGTTGGTGCATGCAACTTAATATGGTATCAGAGCCAGAGGTTTCGAGTTTAAATCATTACGGGCACGGTTTATCAAAATAAATTGTAACCCCACTCCTATTTCACGTTTGCGTCTACGAGAGCTGCACATGAGGGAGAATGTTGAAGTATAAGTGAATTGCCCACCTTTCTCATCAGCTTAAACTTTTGGGTCAACTGGTTGGTGTAGACAACTTAATAAAGTAAGCTTTAGTTGGTGCTGGGCCCGAGCGACATGTCTGTTGATGCATGGGTTCGCCTCACAATAGCTTTGCGTGTACGGTCGGTGCGAAGGTTCGGGCTGTCATCGCTGAAAGAGTGCCCCATAATTTGGCAGTTCGGTGATTCACCCTAAAGAACTATCAACAGCAATGGCGAATCCCAGAATTAAATGTAGGGTAGGATAAGCTTGTCGTATCATTGTTTGCTTAACTAGTCTTCTATTTCGGAACTTTGTTTTTTAAAAAAGTGAAGGTTACTAACACATGGCTTAGGTTTCATGAGTGAGTAATCATAGAAGTTGTTCAAGCATGTATTGTTCTTTTTTTGACTATTATCCCCCAAATTCTCACACATACTTCGTTCAGTTTTAAAATATTGACACTGTTGACTTTTAACATCAACTTTGATCATTCGTCTTATTAAAAAAATTATTCAAATGTGTAAATTAATTAGTCATGTTTCAAATATCACTAATGATAAATAAAATTATAAAAAAATGTATTATATTTATCGGACATTTCAACAATGTCAATATTTTAAAACTAGAGGGGTATACAGTAATTATCCGACATAAGACAGGGTACAGCTATAAAAAAACTTATCGTTTCAATTCGGCAATAGCTCGTTATTTGCATGTTAGTTAATTTCTCACCATGCTTTAAACCTCAAAGTTGTCTAGTTCCTCTAATACATGGTTATGACCTATATAAGCTGTCAATTTCCATTTGCTAAAACGTCTACACTCCATTTATTCCGTCGATCATGCTTTAGACACATGCGGCGGGTCCAGGGTTGATGTTTATCCGCAGAACCCAGCAGAACCCATGATAGCGTCCATTCCACCGTGGAGATGCACCCGCACTCGGCGCAAATTTGCAAGCCAGGAAATTAAAGAGGGTTGATCATCCAAGTGTCACGTACCACCGGTCCACCACCGGACGTCCACCGGTAATGACTCCTATCCCTAATCAATCTCGCCGAATCATCGTGTTGGTTGCACGTTTGTCGGTTAACCACTCTGACTCTGCGTCGATCATTGAAATCAGGTAATTTAGGAGCTAAGCCTCGTTCACACATAACGATGGGCTTTATCGATCGATCCGCATTGGTTCGGGACTGGAAGCGGCGGCGGTGGCACAAGTTCCGTCGATTGATCCGGTGAGTCGCCGGCCACGGCTGTAACATACCAAGTTTATAATCATGCACAAAGCATTCTCATAAGCATCATTTAGCATAAACATTGCATAATCATAGCATTTCAAATTTCAAATTCAAATTTGAATGAATTTAAACTCATCCTTGTGAAGAAACTCAAAAATTTTGAATACAACTTGACCCAATCAAAAATTTTGGTGTTAGTACTCTTGATTCTTTGAATTTACTCGATTTTTATCGAATTTTTAGGTGTTGTTTTGATGGCCTAAAAATTCAAGCAATCCTTGAAAACTGACAACTTTGATGAATTTTCATTTTTATTCTACAACTCCGTTTGAGGTGATTCTAGTTGGAATAGATTCATCTTTCCTTGTTCTATCACTAGAAAAATCGGTGTAAAATTTTGAGCCTCAGAGCTATAGATTTTTTCTTTTTTCCTTCAAATTTAGCCCTGAGTCAGACTAGTCCGGGTCTTACGACCTCGTTGTCTTCATCAACTCAACACGTCGACACGCCGTGTCTTGCCACGCATGCATAAATGCAGCCATGCGTTGGTTGCACCCCAGAGTGGCGTTGCCACGACCTAGAGCCCTTCACTAGGCCATTCTCCTTCTCCCTCACTCCCTCACTCTCCACTTCTCTCTCTCCCTCCATTGCTCTTCTTCCTCTTCATGGTACCAAGTGCAAGGGGTGATTCCGACCATCTCACCGTCGGGATTCGAAGGAGAAGGCTTCCCCTAGCTCCCCCACGACTTACTCAACCTTCCTCAAGCCCGGAGCTCGCCGTCCCTTTCTTCTTCTTGCTCAACTCAGGTGAACTACACCATTGTTAACCTCAACATCGAAAGCTTCGCCCAAGCTTTTCCCCTCCGTCAAGCACCTCCCCATGCTTCTAGACGTCGAGGTAAAGCTTTTCCCCTCCCTATTTCTCCTTGTCTTGGTCGATTTGGTACCCATTGTTAAGCTTCAAGTGCATTCATGGCTTTCCTCACCATTTTTGATGAATCTTTAAGAAAACTTGTTGCATGTCACATTTAACACCTAAAATGGCATCCCTAACTCATATTTATGCTTCTAGTATCTTTATTTGACTTCCAAACAATATCTATTGCCATCGAGATAATCATCCCTTTTCTTCACGAGCTTTTTCTTGTTCCAGACCCGGACAAGTCCGCCCAGGTCGGACTAGTCTGAGCTGCCCCCTTTGCACCCTCTCTGGAGTCCGCTCGAGGCCTACGGACAAGTCCGCCCATCCCGGACAGTCTGAACCTATCACTTTGAAAAATTCATATAAACATCATTCGATCTCCGATTAATGTAAAACTTGTTTTGTTAGTTTCATATCTTTGTCCTCTACATGGTAAAAATATGATCTAACCCAAAATCTAATCATAAAAATTAGTTTTTGATTTTAAATTGAATAAAAGGTCATAATTTTCATTTTCAGGCCAGCTGCACTGTTTTGCTCATTTCCAAATCAAATCTTGCTTATTTCAAGTCATTCTTTTTGCATTAGAATCATGACTCATTGCACTTCATTTTTACAAATTTTCATTTCATTTGCCCCTCATTTCATACCATTCTCATGTCATTCATTCGGTGCATCTTCTCATGTTTAGAACGTGAGCTACCGGAGGGTGACGTGGGTGGTCCGGAGGGTGCAGTGGAGCCAGCGTTTGAGAGTGAAGAACCTGCAACTCAAGGCAAGCATCCTACAGATCTCAACCCTTTTTGGATGAGTCATAAATAGATATGTTGAGTTAAATAATATGATTGCATTAGTTGGGCATTAGATAAGGTTCTTGCTATCCTAATTGTTGCATTACCTTCCTTGTACTTTGTTATCACCCTACCTTGTGATGAGTTCGGTAAGCCTAGAAGTTGGGCTTTTACAGTATTGCTTAGTGTGGCTCCAACTTAAACGGTAGAAGTCAAACAGTGAAAGGTCACCGTTGTTCGCACAATATAGGTGGTTACTTGGGAAGAATTGACTATGCTCATTAAAAGATGGATGTCGGATATGGTTGGCTTAGGGGAATTACCTGATGGAATGTTCATAGTCCTTGGCACTCTTCGTACTTCCACATGCTAAAATAATGGATAGGTAAGCCTTCTTTCTTATCTAGCTGCGACCATTTGTCCCTCGAGTTCGGGGGCTTATGAAGGTGCTAGGGATGACCCCCATGAGGGTCTAGTGCGACCGACTTGCCTGGACCGGACGATGGCTAAATGGTCGGGGCGTATTTGAAAGGGGTTGTCACACCGAATCACTCTCTACTTCCGACGGGTGGTATGGTGAGTGGTCGTGTAGTGTGTGGGTAAAGATGTACTCCTTTGCAAGTTGTAAAAACAATTCAAATTACCACGATCTCGGTTATGACCAAGCCTTGGTACATCAACATCATCATGGTACAATTCCCTAGTTGTGGTTTGATAGATATTGTGATATGTGAGCTTATGAACCTTTACTCATTCCTTGTTGTTGCTATGGTAACGTCGCCCTTATAGGTTCACTTATGTTAAAGTTTATAATTCATTTACTATGCAAACTAATGCTTTTATGCAAAATGTTATCCTGTGGCCTATTCTTGTCTAAAGCCTAATTGCATACTCCTTGAATAGATCTAGTGGTGTAAGTCTTGCTGAGTACTTTCGTACTCAAGATGCTACTTGTTGAGTTTTGCAGGTCTTGGAGAGGAGTAGGCGGTGATTAGGGGTTGAGCACCGAGGTCTTTTGGGTTGTTTTACCGCTCCGTTGTTCTCTTGAACAAGAGCCACACATTCACCTAGCTATGCTCTTGTTCATGTTGATAATCATAGAGCTTTTGTTGAGCTCGAAACCCTTATTTTTGTTGTAAATATGGAAGTTAAGATAACTTGTAACGCAACTTTTAAATTTCCTCTCTACCTATGTCTTGTGATGATGGTGGTTACAAATGGGGCATAGTGATATGCATATTGATCTTGAGCATTGAAATGCATATCAGAGAATACCGAAATTATATGCAATATAATCGAATATCTTTAGTTGGCAGCTCGGAATGGCCATTGACATGTGGCGTGCCGTAAGGTCGACGTGTGTCAATGTTCATCCTGTGTTTGGCCGACGTATTTGGTCATAATGTATTTAATTTGGAAGGCTCCTCCATAGCGTGGCTATCAGAGCAAGGTTAGTAGAGTAAACCTCGTTAGAGCCCAGGGGTAGTTAGTAATTGAAATTTGACTACTCAACTAAGTTTAATTATGGAACTAAATTAATCTTGCGTTAAAGAGGTTGCTATTTATTCCCCACCTTTTCCTAGTGTCTCTTCTTCTACCCTATGGCTGCACCATAAAAACTTGTTAAAATTTGATTGCCACTTGTTTTTCTTTTTTAAGTGGGTTAGTGGGAG
Organism: Zoysia matrella; assembly: GCA_001602295.1. Classification (NCBI taxonomy): domain Eukaryota; kingdom Viridiplantae; phylum Streptophyta; class Magnoliopsida; order Poales; family Poaceae; genus Zoysia; species Zoysia matrella. Next base: position 271,089 of record BCLG01000084.1, read on the forward strand.
TGTGTTGCGGTGTGAACCGATCATGTGCATGCATGTTCTCTTGTTATATTGATCAGATCATGGCATATCTTTGTCCTATTGTTCTTAATGCTGGACAAATCATTCTTGTACCATCTTAAACTTGCTTTTGCTATCCTTCTATCAGATCATGTCTCAATCCCTCTCTTCTATCATTCAAATCTTATCTTTTTTTCAGGTCATTTCTTCAATTAAAAGTATGATCAATGAGAAGATGTAACTTTCAAAAAAATCTATTTGTCCATGATAGTCAAGTGTTGGTTGTTATCTTTGGCATAAATTGACTAACCTATCATGATGCTATCATTCCTTGTGGTTCTTGAACTATCATTCTTAAAAAGACTTTGCAAGATTCCTTTTCAAACATGTCTCAAAGTCATTTCAATCCTCTCCAAATGTTATATCTATTTCTATCAGAAACTATGAGATCAGAGTTTTGGTCCAACTTCAAGGGTGCATATCATATGTTCTATTCATCAAGTGAAGGATTTTGAAGCATCGTGAGAAATTTGACAAAGTTCCCTATGACCTTGGTAGTCAATCTCTAAACCACTCAAAGCCTAAGCTCAAAAGTGAAATTCAGATTTTCCTTTCTTGCTGATCAAAATCTCAAAGTCAACTTCAAAAATCTGTAACTCTTGTTCCATTTTTCAAATGGGGACTTGTAAATACCCGTTAAAAAAATATAGAAGTTCTCTACAACTTTGGTATTCAACTCAGAGTTTGATTCTATTTCAAAAACCTCCAGGATCTCTTTTTCTCTCAACCCTCGAGTTATGGCAGATTCTACCAAGTCTAAGAAAATTGGTCTTTTGAAGCGAAAAGATGGAATTCAATTTTTAAACACATGTCTTCTTGTTATCCATCCATCGAGCTCATGTTAACTCTACCTCTCCTTGCCGATCAGTCCTGACAACGAGATAAAGAATTATGATGGTGAGCTGGACATTTCGAAATGGTGAGAAGCAAAAATTGAGAAGCATTGTTACAGATATGACTATAAGGTTCGACTCCTGATATTCCTACATTTCAATGTATTGTTCCAATTCTTACATTCATGCCTAAACTTGAATGCTTCCAAATCAGCTATCATTTACAAGTGTCCTTGAAGTCCATCGTACTCTTGATTGTTATACCTTGTTTTGAGATACGATGGTGTCCTACCCTCCTGAAATGCTTAGACCTTCCTTGCAATCGTCTAAATTGAGTTATCTTAGATTATAAATCCTTCATCAAATGCCCTCGTATTATTGTTGCTCATCCTGATTGGGGGCTTGTGTGATTGTTAAGCTTTTACCACACAAGGCTTATGCATCCTTGCCCCTTTTCTTAAGTATGTGTTCTCCTGAACTGATTTTCATGATCCTTATGTTTTCCACAATTATAGCTTTGATGTTTGAATTGTGCCAGTTCGCCCAGGCGCTTCTCTAACATCAAAACTTCTAATTGGGAAGATACTATATTCTTGAAAATATAATTGAATCCAATCGTAACTTACTTTTGCATGGATGGCATATTATCTTTAGTATGCAACCGGCATGAGTAATGTTGTGATTGAATCTACTTGTTTATCCGACTCATAATTTAGAGCTTGCCGTTACTGTTCATACTCTAAAGATTGGCATCTTTATTTCCTTGGCAGTTCTTGCGACATCTACATCGATCACAAGAGTCTCAAATACATCTTTACTCAAGCTGATCTCAACATGAGGCAAGGAAGATGGCTACAACTGATTAAAGATTACAAGTTGGAAGTTTATTATCATCCGGGCAAGGCGAATGTTGTTGCTGATACGCTCAGTCCGAAGGCTTATTGTCATTGGTTTCGATCAAGCATCCATCTCTCTCTTTATCTTTGTGATGAGTTTCAAAAACTTGGTCTTGGTATGATGAAGGAGAGATCTCTTTTCAATATCCAACTTCAGTCCACTCTCCTTGAAGAAATAAAGGAAGTCCAACGAAGAAATAAAGGGATGTCTCTCCTTCGAGCCAAAGTGAAAACTGGAGGTGCTAAGTGTTTCAATTTAGATGAACAAGGCATCTTCTAGTTTGGGAAGCGTCTTGTGGTTCCTCAAGTTTCGAAGTTGAAAAGAAGAATCCTAAATGAAGTTAATGACTCCATGTTTTCTATGCATCCGAGAAGTACAAAGATGGATAATGATCTCAAAAAGCTCTTTTGGTGGACTCGCATGAAGTGTGAAGTTGCTCATTATATCTTCAAATGTGATTTGCAACGTATCAAGGCGGATTATTTGAAGCCAACGGGTACTCTCCAACTACTACCTGTGCCATCATGGAAATGGGAGGAAATCAGTATGGATTTTATTGCTGGTTTGCCAAGAACTTCTCCAGGGTATGATTCCATTTGGATCATTGTCAACCGATTGACCAAATCTGCTCATTTTCTTCCCATCAAGACTAAGTACCGAATGACCAAGTATACTGAGCTATATCTCTCTCGGATAGTGTCTTCATGGTGTTTCGGTGAAGATTGTTTCAAATCGTGGCCTGCAGTTTGTCTCTCAATTTTGGAAGCATCTTCATATGGCAATGAGCATCGATCTTCTCTATACCTCCTCCTATCATCCTCAAATCGATGGTCAAACGGAAAGGGTGAATCTAGTCTTAGAGGACATGCTTAGTGCGTGTGCTCTCACCTACAACAAGAAGAGGGATGGGTGTTTACCATTTGTGGAATTTGCTTACAACAATAGTTATCAATCTAGCATCCAAATGTCACCGTTTGAAGCTCTCTATGAAAGAATGTGCCGAACTCCATTGAATTGGTCGGAATCCAGTGAGCGACCATTTTTCAGACCTGATCTTGTGTTACAATCCAAGAAGCAAGTGAACTATCCAAGCTAATCTGAGGTCAGCTCAATACCGTCAAAACAGTTATGCAGATATCGTCGCTGTCCCTTATCCTTTCAGATTGGTGACTATGTCTATCTCAAAGTTTCTCCTTTCAAAGGCTTGAAAAGATTCTAAGTTCGAAGCAAGTTGTTTCCGCGATACAATGATCCCTTTCGCATTGTTGGCACGCGAGGAGAAGTCACTTATCAATTGGAACTTCCGCCATCTCTTTCCGCTATTCATGATGTTTTTCATATATCCAAACTCAAGAAGTGTCTTCAAGTTCTATCCGAGTTAACAAACCATGAAGATCTTGAACTTGAACCTGATCTCACCTACAAGGTCTTGATGAAGCTGAATGGAAGACCCGGAACAAAACTACCAAGTTTCTCAAAGTTCAATGGAGTGGCCATGCTGAAAATGAAGCAACTTGGGAGCGAGAAGATGAACTCCGTGCTCAATATCTGGAGTTACTCTTGGAATCTTGATTCAGTGAGTCTTCGATCTTTGTAACTCAACCATCTTGTTTTCTTTATCTCCTATGAGTTTTTGCAAGTCATTCTTCTTCGTACTTTGATGCTCTTATTTCTCCCTATTTGAATTGAATCTCGGGACGAGATTCTCTTAAGGGGGAGAGATTTTGTAACATGCCAAGTTCATAATCATGCACAAAGCATTCTCATGAGCATCATTTAGCACAAACATTGCATAATCATAGCATTTCAAATTTCAAATTCAAATTTGAATGAATTTAAACTCATCCTTGTGAAGAAACTCAAAATTTTTGAAAACTACTTGATCCAATAAAATTTTTTGGTATGAGTACTCTTGATTCCTTGAATTTACACAATTTTTACAGAATTTTTAGGTGTTGTTTTGATGGCCTAAAAATTTAAGCAATCCTTGAAAACTGACAACTTTGGTGAATTTTCATTTTTATTCTACAACTCTGTTTGTGTCATACCCCATTTCTGAGGTATTTTCGTGTATATTGTGCCAATCCCTAGATCAGTAGTTGGCACGCACGAAACATCGCTAACACATAGTGCATACCATAATATTACATATATTGTCCCAGATACTTAAGTTATACATCCAAGTCTTACATTACAAGCCTTCGAGGAGTGCAAAACATCTCTGGACAATCATTACGTAAATAGCGAAAGCATGAAACCAAAAGCTACGCCACAGACTACTTGCGCGAAGAATGAGTTCTACTCGTCGCCTTCAAACGGGACGTCATCTTCTTCTTCATCTGAACGATTGCGGCAAGGGTGAGTACAAAGTACTCAACAAGTTCTAACCCGGAAGGGGTCATATTCATGCAAATGGCCATCATGGATAGGCTAAGGTTTTTATTTAGCGAAAGCCAATTTTGTGCAAGGTAACTACCGACAAAGATTTTCAAAACAGGGGATCTGGTAGTCCTACACTAGTCAGTATTTTAGGGGTGGCCCTGCGGGAGAAGTCACCTCTCTCGTCAGTTCCCAAATTTTAACTGGATGGGCCTCCAACATCCCAACCAGTCACTTACCAAAACACGGGCACCTACGCCCACACAAACACTTCAAGGAGATAGCCAAAACTAATCAAAGTGAGCCCAAGCTGTAGTGTGCCAATATCGTGACAATGGCCAGTCCGGATGGATTTATACACTCTGCAGAGGTTGTATACTGTACCCACAGGTTATGCGCCTCTTGATCAACAGAGTCACATAACGCTCACTCTATCGCGCGCTAAGCCTCCGTAACATCCACCACAAGAAGCATACAGGGGTCATCTCTTGGGGAAGTCCGAGGACGCGATAGCACATTCCCGAAGCCGGGTCGTGGGTATATGTCCTTCACATCTGCTCCCTGGACGCCCGCACGGTTCGGGCCATTACGCGTACCCAGGGGGCTATACCAATGGGTTGCACAATCCCCACGACGCGGGCCATTGCTGTAATTGTTGACCGAGCAGCGAGTTCCTGCGGCTTGTGTCTCTCGACCCCTAAGATGTCATTGCGGCGACTAAGGGGACGGAGTGAGTCTCGCCCGTACAAGTTTTGTGGTTGCACGTAATCACTACGTTAAGGTCCGTTGAACCGGTCTTTATATGGCAGGGGCGGCGCTCGTCTACGACAGGTGGACTAGTCCGAAGTCTATCATCAACACACAGACACATACTACTAGGAGCCCGCCCCACGGCCGAGTTTCAAAAAATCCCATCTCATCACCAAGCACAGTTTCACTAGTCACCCGGTCTCACAAGGTTTACTCACACCACCAAACCCTATTTAACACGTTTGATAAAAATGGTGAATATACAATGCAGTGAAGCATAGCTTTACGAAGGGAGGGGGAAGTCTTAAGCATTCTAGTAATCAAGGTGACCATCCGACCCTTAAAGAATTAAGGACGGAGTTCCTATGGTTAACAAGGTATAGTAAACAACCATGGTAGCAAGATAGTATTCATACTTAGTAAAAGTATAGAGCCATCCTAAATGTAAATACTCTAGTAACAAGTAGGTTGATTTCTACACAAAGGTTTTAAAATAAACATAATCATGCAAGCATAAATGGTCATATAGGAGCATAGCAAATATTAGGATCAATATGGTCAAAGGGTTAGAACTTGCCTTCGTAGACGTCCTTGAGCTCCTCCTCGTATTCCAGGTCATCGACCTCCTCGTTTCTGAACTCTTCGTTGTCTACACGGTAAAAGAGAAACAAAACGTAACTACGACGAAAATAAAAGCGATCAAATAAAGAATCGCATAAAACTCAAAATAAAAGAGAGGGCTCGGTGTCTTGGTTCTAATGGTGCGAGAATTTCGGCAACGGAGGTGTTGTGTGAATCTGGCGATAAAACAAAGTGTGAGGGCCTTTTTGTGATTTTCTAAAAAGTAGGGGGGACTAAAGTGTAAATTTGTGGTGGAAAGGCTTGCTAGGTGAATCTATAAAGTGTAGGGGGTGTTTTTTAAAAAAATAGGATTTTTGCTAGAATTTTTGGAAATTATTTGGGCTAAAATGGGCTTGTGGGTGGATTTCTGTGTACACGAGGTGGGGTGGACCTAGCGTTTTCCTCTAGTGGCTGACGTGTGGCCCTGGGCCCACTGGTCAGTGGCATGAGGGAGGCGGCGTGGCTGCCAGGTGGGCCAAGGGGGCCCACCTGCCAACGTGCGAAGGCGGCGGCCTGGCCTGGCCCAGCCGGCCAGAGGCCTGCACAGCCCATGTGGCAGCCG
>BCLG01000084.1:278006-299077 GCA_001602295.1 Zoysia matrella
CCCCGGTCGGGCCGATGCTCCTGGGCTGGGACGCCGGCCCAGCGGTGGCCTCTTTTGTCTTTTTTTGGCTTTGGGAGGTCATGGGCTGGGCCGAGTGGAGAGGGAATGGTGAAGTGGCCCAATCTGGTTTGGCGGGAAAATAATATATTCAAATTTCCAAAAAGAACAACTCAAAAGGATCGAAAAAGAATTCGGATAAATTCGAACAAATTCAACTCGAGAAAAACAAGCACTTGTCAAGTTAATTTTAAACTTAGAAATTTCCATTTTCTCAATATTCACTCTTATATGTAGTTTTTCTTTTGAATAAAGGAAGAAAAATTGCTACCAAGGTCCTTAAGAGGATTTTGGTTTTTGGTCAAATTTGAGAGTGTCACTGTTTGAGTTGATTCTAGTTGGAATGGATTCATCCTTCCCTGTTCCATCACCAAAAAATTGTGTAAATTTTCGTACCTTGGAGCTATGGATTTTTCCTTTTTTTCTTCAAATTTAGCCCTGAGTCCGGACTAGTCCGAGGTACCGGACAAGTCCGGGTCTCGCGACCTCGTTGTCTTCTTCAACTCAACACGTCAACACACCGTGTCTTGCCACGCATGCATAAATGCAGCCACACATCGGTTGCACCCCAGAGTGGCGTTGCCACGACCTGGAGCCCTTCACTTGGCCATTCTCCTTCTCCCTCACTCCATCACTCTCCACTTCTCTCTCTCCCTCCATTGCTCTTCTTCCTCTTCGTGGTAGCAAGAGCAAGGGGCGATTCCAACCATCTCACCGTCGGGATTCGAAGGAGGAAGCTTCTCGAGCTCGCCCACGACTTACTCAACCTACTCAACCTTCCTCAAGCCCGGAGCTTGCCGTCCCTTTCTTCTTCTTGCTCAACTCAGGTGAACTACACCATTGTTAATCTCAACATCGAAAGCTTCGCCCAAGCTTTTCCCCTCCGTCAAGCACCTCCCCATGCTTCTAGACGTGGTGGTAAAGCTTTTCCCCTCCCTATTTCTCCTTGTCTTGTTTTGTTAGTTTCATATCTTTGTCCTCTACATGGTAAAAATATGATCTTGCCCAAAATCTAATCATAAAGATTAGTTTTTGATTTTAAAATGAATAAAAGGTCATAATCTTCATTTTTAGGCCAGCTGCACTGTTTTGCTCATTTCCAAACCAAATCTTGCTCATTTCCAAATCAAATGTTGCTCATTTTAAGTCATTCTTTTTGCATTAGAATCATGACTCATTGCACTTCATGTCTACAAATTTTCATATCATTTGCACCTCATTTCATACCATTCTCATGTCATTCATTCGGTGCATCTTCTCATATTTAGAAGGTGAGCTACCGGAGGGTAACGTTGGTGGTCCGGAGGGTGCAAAGGAGCAAGCGTTTGAGAGTGAAGAACCTACAACTCAAGGCAAGCATCTTGCATATCTCAACCCTTTTTGGATGAGTTATAAATGGATATGTTGAGTTTAATAATATGATTGCATTAGTTGGGCATTAGATAAGGTTCTTGCTATCCTAATTGTTACATTACATTCCTTGTACTTTGTTATCACCCTACCTTGTGATGAGTTGGGCAAGCCTAGAAGTTGAGTTTTTACGGTATTGCTTAATGTGGCTCCAACTTAAACAGTAGAAGTCGAACAGTGAAAAGTCACCATTGTTTGTGCAATATAGGTGGTTACTTGGGAAGAATTGACCATGCTCATTAAAAGATGGATGTTGGATATGGTTGGTTTAGGGAGAATTGCCTGATGGAGTGTTCCTAGTCCTTGGTACTCTTCGTACTTTCACATGCTGAAATAATGGATAGATAAGCTTTTTTCCTTATCTAGCTGTGACCATTTGTCCCTCGAGTTCGGGGGCTTAAGAAGATGCTAGGGATGACCCTCGTGAGGGCCTAGTGCAACCGACTTCCCTGGACCAGACGACGGCTAAATGCTTGGGCGTATTTGGAAAGAGTTGTCACACCGAACCACTCCCTATTTCCGACGGGTGGTCTGGTGAGTGGTCGTGAGGCGTGAGGGTAAACATGTGCTCCCTTTCAAGGTGTAGAAATAATTCGAATTGCCGCAGTCTCGATTATGACCAAGCCTTGGTACAGCAACAGCATCATGGTATAATTCCCAAGTTGTGGTTTGATAGATATTGTGATATGTGAGCTTATGAACCTTTACTCATTCCTTGTTGTTGGTATAGTAATGTCGCCCTTATTGGTTCACTTATGTTAAAGTTTACAATTTATTTACTATGCAAACTAATGCTTTTATGCAAAATGTTATCCTATGGCTTATTCTTGTCTAAAGCCTAATTGCATACTCCTTGAATAGATCTTGTGGTGTATGTCTTGCTGAGTACCTTCGTACTCAAGATGCTACTTGTTGAGTTTTGCAGGTCTTGGAGAAGAGTAGGCGGTGCTTAGGGGTTGAGCAGTGAGGTCTTTTGGGTTGTTTTACCGCTGCATTGTTCTCTTGAACAAGAGCCACACACTTCTTCTAGCTATGCTCTTATTCATGTTGCTAATCATGGAGCTTTGTTGAGCTCGAAACCCTTATTTTTGTTGTAAATATGGAAGTTAAGACAACTTGTAACTAAACTTTTAAATTTGCTCTCTACCTATGTCTTGTGATGATGGTGGTTACAAATATGGCTTAGCGATATACATATTGATCTTGGGCATTGAAATGCATATCGGAGAATACCAGAATTATATGCAATATGATCGAATATCTTCAGTTGGCAGCTCGGAATGGCCTTTGACACGTGGTGTCTCGTAAGGTCGACGTGTGTCAATGTTGATCCTGTGTTTAGCCAGCGTATTTAGTCATAATGTATATGATTTGAAAGGCTCCTCCACAAGGGCGAGGTTGGAAGTAGTAGGTTCCAGTGTGTTCACTTGTCCTGCAAACGTAGTATAACACTGACTTGTTCAGTAGACATGGAACACGCATGATGCTGAGAACTGACTTCTTATTCGAACTGTTCTACAGAAATTCGCATATTATCAGAGTATGTACTAGTAATGAGCTTTATTTTCGGATCGGAAGCAGAGTACACGTTGTTGACTCGCAAAAAATCGGTGATCCACCAGAGTGTCCGGCACATTGCTGGAGAGTTTGACGAGTCCTCTCGGGTTCGGGGTACTCGGCTCACCGGAGTGTCCGACATAGTGCCGGACTGTCCGGCAAGTGCTCTCGGGTTTGAGCGCTTAGCTCACCGGAGTGTCCAGCACTGCGCCGGACTATCCGACACCAGAGTGTTCGGTAGGCCAGGCTTCTAGCCCACCGAAGCATCTGGCGCCACGTCGGACTGTCCGGCAAGCCGTCTCGGGTTGGGGCAGAAAGCCCACCGGAGTGTCCAGCATTATGCCAGAAGATCCGGCAAGCCCTCTCAGGTTGCTGGAATTACACGACGGAACCTACAGCATCTTACCAGAGACTTCGGTCACCAGAGTGTCCGGCACTTTACCGGAGACTCTGGTAATGTCAATTTAGGAAAGTTTTCAGCAAATCAATTACAATTTGTTTCCTAACTTGGGGATTCGTTGCCCTGCGGGATAAGACCATCCCACCTCTGTAAAACAGAGGCCCATGGCCGGTTGAGGGGCATCCCAATCGAACCTATCATTTGCCTTTGCATTTTCGTTCTTCTCCAAACCCTAATCCCTTTACTCGACCCTCTTGTTGTTCTTCCTTCACCTCGGTGATGTTTAAAGGCGATCTGGCTGGCCTGACCGAGCCCGAATCACCCCTTCGACGATCCTCCTCTGACGGGGTCCCTCCTGAGCTGGGGTTGTCTAGGTGCTGCTCAAATCCGGCATTGAAAAGGTGTCGGCGTTCCCGTACACGGACGTGCGAGCGGTGTGTTGGCCGAGATCCATTTCGGCATCAACACACTTTTTGGTGACTGTGCTAGGGAACGAGTGATTCTAGTTGCACAAACCGAATCATCGTTTCCTACCATGACCTCCGATATCCCACGACAAACATCGTCATGCCGTCTTTAGAGGAGTTGCCCGAGGAGGCGCGTAAGGTTTTCCTAGAACGCCGGAGGGACTCCGAGGAGGCGCGCAAGGCGCAGGAAGAGCGGGAGCTGCAAGAGTACTTGGCGTGCTTCAAGAAAGACCGCCAAGGCGCAATCTCCCAAGTGAAGGAACCTGTTCTTTCGACCGTCATCGACGACGCGGCCATAGGTGCTGCCAATGTGAGCACATCTTTGCACCCTCCCATTACTTTTGAAGACCTTTCATATTATTTTACCAATCTAAAAAAGGTCTTGACTAATGATATGCAATACATGATCTAAGAAAACTTGTCTAAATCTAAAAATATTAGTATTGCATCATCTTCTCATGTTGCGCATGTAGGTCCTACTACTAGCACATCGGAGCCGACTACATCTAGTGTAAAACAAACCCCGTATGGCATGCCGTTGAACTCGTTTAGTGGACAAACTAGATTTCTGTCTCATGTGCAAACTAATGCTTTGGTAGTGTCTCCCGCTAGCATAGAGCCGCTCACTAGCATCCCCAATCCGGCCACGAGCCGATTGAATGAATTGGCTAGTTTTGTTTTTCCTTACCGTACCGTTGCGTATAGCACGTCACCTATCCCACCAAGCGATACAAGTATCCCTCATGGCCCCGTCCCAAATGAATTATTTAGTTCCATGAAAACGAGTATACACCCTCCACCATCGAGCACTTCCGCTAGGCCACCCATTGCCAACATAGAGAAGTGTATGACACGCATTAAGGAGGACTTGAGCAAACAGTTTCGCAAAACGCTAGGGGTAGACCTCAAAGAAAGAGACCGGATTTATAAAAAACGTAACCTGCATATTTTGATTCGGTCCCTTATTCTAGCTGGTGGCGTGTGCCCGACTTTGTCAAATTCAATGGCGAAGATAGTAAGACCACTTCGAAACACGTTAGCCAATACGTAGCGCAACTAGGAGAAGCGGGTTTTAGTGAGGCTTTAAAAGTATGCTTGTTTTCTTTATCACTAACCGGAACCACTTTCTCATGGTTTTTCTCACTGTTCCCGGGCTCCATCTACACATGGGAATCTTTAGAGCGCAAGTTTCATGACCACTTTTATTCCGGGGACAACGACCTGAAATTGTCACACTTGACATCGGTTAGGCAAGGGAAAGATAAAACCGTCGTTGATTATATTCGGTGGTTTAGGGATGTTAAGAACTATTGCTTTAATTTAACCATTTCTGAAAAGAACTTAGCTGACCTAGCTTTTAGTGGTTTGCGGTCGCACCTTAGAGAGAAGTTAGAAGGGCACGATTTTCTTACGCTTACTCACCTCCAACAAAGGGCTTCGGCTAAGAAAGCCGAAGCAAAGAAATAAAACATGATTACAAGACCCGTCACACCGTGCACATCATGGGATATGATTCGGATAGCTCTGATGATGATTCAAATGACATTTTGGTTGTCGAGTTCGTTTGGCCATCTAAGGCCAAATCGTTTGCTTGTGATTTTGTCAAACCGGTTCATAAGAATCGGAAAGACGATATGAAATACACCTTTGATGTAGCTAAATACGAGAAAATATTTGATGAGTTGCACAAAGGTGGATACATTAAGATTGCATATACTTTACCTCCGACAGATGAGATTAAGCGTAACGCATATTATAAATGGCATAACTCTTATTCTCATGCTACTAATGATTGCAATGTTTTCCGTCGACAGGTCCAATCGGCCCCTAATGAGGGACGATTGAGTCTTAAAGAGATGCATATCGACAAGCACCCCTTCTCCGTCAACACTCTAGAGCTCAACCCCAAGGTGTTCATTCGGCCTCTCATGCCAATACAACTAAGGGGAAGAACGTGATCATCGGGGAGGAGATGCCTATTTCTCTGAGCGAGAAAGGGGCCTCTAGAAAGGTGGTGCTCGAGAAGTCCTCCGATGGTCAAGAGTCTCTCAAAGTCACCATCCAAAGCTCTAGACCTAGGTGGGCAAGGTCCACAGCCCAAGATGATAAAGCTGAAGAACCCTGAGATGGGCTAGTGGAAAGTGAACAAAGGCTAGGCCATGGACGGGAAGATGGGGCCCAAAAACGTCTTCGATCGTCTTATGACCAAGTACAAGAATCAAAATACCGATTTGAACAATCGGTCTACGAAGCGCCTAAGATCACCACCGAGGGGAGGCAGCCCACCTAGGAAGGATATGAGCAAACCGCAGATGTTCGTGAGCCTCCTCCTCTTCCTCCACATGGGTTCGAAGTGCCACCGCCCTGGTTCCATCCTATGCCTGCCCATCATTCCCGGTGTGGCATCCATACATGGGACCATGGATGTCGGTGCCACCGATGCCCGTGACATCGATGCCCGTTCCGCCGATGCTATACCCACCATTTCATCTGGGGTGGAACGGACCAAGGAGAGATGTCTTCACAAGGCTCTCTAGCCCTATTCTGGATCGATCGAAGTTTTGACTGATCAAAGTGCAAGGAGGGCGTTCCACCACCACGCCTGAGCAAGAGTGGCGCCTGAAGCGAGGTAATGAACCTGCCCCTTCCACTTTTGTTCATCAAGAAAGCGCATCAGGAGGTGTCGTAAAAATCGGCACAATCGATGTCAAAATCGGAGGAGTCTTCATGGAACCGATCACTTTGGATGATCCGATCGAAAAGGCTTCCCATGATCATGAAGATAGCAACAGCAAGAGCTCTTTCAAGTACACACAACCGAGGAGGTGTCCGCCTGGCTTGAGCCACACTCAAAAGAGGAAGCTTCGGGAGGAGGAGGCGGAGAAGAAGAGGGACGAGGTCTTCAACGAGATCAAGCCGATGGTCCCTCAATGTAAGCAGTGGAGAGGCAAGGAGCCCGAGGCTCCCACTCCATCGGTGACGGAGGAAGCGATGGCTACTCTAAAGGCACTAGGCTTGGCCGATGCCATTTTGGGAGAGGACTGTACAACACCTTCGCCCATGGAAGACGTCGATATGTCTAAGTTTGACGACGACCTTTTGGACTACGAGCCTACACCGCCTCGGGAAGGTATGGACATGAACACTATTTGTTTATCTCTTTCTAATTGTTTTTTATTAGAGGAAGAAGAGGTCATGATGCAATTTGACTTTGGGCCGAAAAGTGCTATCTTTGAGAAGCCCAAGAAATCAGAGAACCATTTGAAACCCCTCTATGTGAAAGGTCATATTAATGGTACACCGATTTCTCGCATGCTTGTAGATGGCGGTGCGATTGTCAATCTAATGCCATATTTTTTGTTTAAGAAGCTAGGTAAGGCCGATGATGAGCTCATCCGGATCAACATGACTTTGAACAGTGTGGAAGGAGGAGACCCTATCGAGGCTAAAGGGGTCGCTTCTATGGAGTTCACCGTTGGGAGCAAGACCATGGTTACCGCTTTTTTGTTGCCGATGTGCGCGGTAGTTATAGCTTGATCTTAGGGCATGATTGAATTCTTCTACATTGCATCAATTCTTGATACAATAGATGTGTTTCTTCTACATTGCATCAATTCTTGATACAATGGGTTGGTCATGATGTAGAGGTTGTGCTTGCGGATGCATCGGCTTCTGTTGCTATTGCCGATTCATCTTCCTTGCCTCATGATACCGTCAAGTGTTTGCTCGGTTTAGACTTGACGGATTATGACTTTCTTAGTGTGACTAGAGATGGTTTTGTACCTGTCAATGTAAAGCTAATGGAAAATTGGCTTAACCATATAATGTGATTTAGTGGAGTCTAATCTTGATTAGTTGCAAAAGAGAGTGAAACAATATCAATCCAACATGAACGATATGCGTAAAGCTATAGAGGAAATAGAAGACAGATAAGTTAGGACAAGGATTTACATCGGCCGACCCACTTGAGGAGGTGAATCTTGGTTGTGATGATAATCCTAGGCCAACTTTTATAAACAAAAATCTGAAAGCCGATTACAAAGTAAAGCTAATCGGTTTGCTAAAAGAGTACGTGGACTGTTTTGCATGGTCTTATAATGAAATGCCCGGGTTGAGCCTCGAGCTAGTTGAGCATCGGCTTTTGATAAAATCTGGTTTTAAACCCTTTAAGTAACCAATGAGAATGTTTAACCCAAATATGCATGATTGGATTAAAGAGGAGATTAACCGATTACTTGATGCGAAGTTTATAAGACCTTGCAGGTATGCAGAGTGGATATCTAACATCGTGTCGGTGGAGAAGAAAAACACCGGAAAGATAAGAGTTTGCATTGATTTAAAAAATTTGAACAAAGCCACTCCTAAATATGAGTATCCTATGCCCATAGTTTTCTTGATGGTAATGGATATAATCAAATCTTCATGGCCGAAGAAGATATGTCTAAAATTGTTTTTAGGTGTCCTGGTTTTGTAGGATTGTTTGAGTGGGTTGTTATAACCTTTGGGTTAAAGAATGCGGGTGTCACATATCAAAAAGCCATGAATTTTATCTTTCATGATTTTGCTTGGTGCCATCATGGAGGTTTATATAGATGATGTGGTGATCAAATCAGCTGCTCTAGATTCTCACTTAGCCGATTTGCAGCTGGCTTTAGACCGAATGCGTCGTTTCGATTTGAAAATGAACCCGCTCAAGTGTGCTTTTGGTGTATTGACCGAGAAGTTTTTAGGCTTCATAATCCCTGAAAAGGGCATAGAAGTAGATCCTAAGATGCTAGAAGCAATTAGAAACGTGCAAGCACCTACGTGTAAGAGAGAGTTGCAAAGCTTCTTAGGCAAAGTGAATTATTAGAGACAGTTCATCGCTAACTTGTCGGGAAAGATCAATCCATTTACTCCTATTCTTCGGTTAAAGAATGAAACCGAATTTTCTTGGGGGGTAAAACAGTAAGAAGCTTTTTAAAAGATCAAAGAGTACTTGTCCTCGCCACCGGTTCTTAGGGCGCCCAAGGGTGAAATCTCTTTTCGTCTTTACATAGCGGCGGAGGATGATGTAATTGGTGTTGTTTTGACACAAGAAGCCGAAGGGAAGGAGTATGTGATTACATATGTGAGCCGACGTTTGATGGATGTGGAAAAAAGGTACACTCTCATCGAGAAACTATGTTTTTCCTTGTATCATGCTTGCACCAAGTTGAGACATTTTTTTTCTATCTAGTACTTGTGTGGTTGCTTGTCAAGCTGATGTTATTAAACATATATTGCATAGGCCGATTTCTAGTGGTAGGCTTGGTAAATGGACTTATGCATTGATCGAATATGATTTGGCTTACAAATCGCTGAAATCCATAAAAGGCCAAATTGTTGCTAATTTTATTGTTGAACATCGGATTAACTTAGAGCATGATTTAGATGTTGATTATTTGACATTTACCCCTTGGAGGTTGTATTTTGATGGATCGGTTTGTAAAGAGGGTCAAGGTGTTGGTGTAGTGTTGGTTTCTCCTCATGATGCACACTTTGAATTTTCAAACCGATTAGAGTATGATTGCACAAATAACCAGGCCGAATATGAAACATTATTTTTTGGTTTGGAGATGTTGGAATCCATGGGGTTTAGACATGTAGAGGCTTTTGGTGATTCGTTGGTAGTGGTGCAACAAATTGCTAGAAATTTTCAATGCTTAGACGGATCGTTGAATGCCATTTTAGACAAATGCCTAGACATCTTTAAGGGGATGGATGAGCTCAATATATGTTATGTGCCTACACTAATTAACAGTAAAACAAATGAGTTGGTGCAACAAGCATCGGGTTACAACGTTAGTAGGGGTAAATTTTCAGTTATTAAAAAATTGACGCTTAAAGTGCTAGAGCTATACTATTCGGATACTAACACGTCAAACCGTGATTGTGCCGAATCGCTTGATTGGAGGTCATCCATTGTTTCATATATTCGTAGTCCAACCCTTAGTGTGGATAGAAAGCTTCAGCGTGCAGCTTTTAAATATACTTTGATTGATGGTGACTTATACCGTCAAATGAGAGACGATTTGCTCTTGAAATGTTTGGATGATGATGAGGCGAAAGTGGCTATGGGGGAAGTTCATGAAGGCATTTGTGGTACTCATCAATCTTGATCGGCTCCGAAAATAAAATGGTTGTTAAGAGAGGCCGGGTTCTATTGGCCAACCATAATTGTCGATTGTTATTGTTATTACAAAAGATGCGAAGAGTGCCAAAGGTTTTGCAATATTCAATTGGCACCCGCTACCATGATCCGAGGATGGGGATTAGACTTTATAGGGCAAATACATCCTCCATCTTCAAAGGGGTACCGCTTCGTGTTAGTAGCGACAGGTTACTTCACCAAATGGATCAAAACGGTGGCTCTCAAGAACATGACACACAAAGAGATAATTGAGTTCCTTACCGAGCATATTATTCATAGATTCGGCATACTGCAAACTTTGACTACCGACCAAGGTACTTCCTTTAAGTCCGATCATGTTAAAGAGTTTGCTGAATCCTACGGGATTAGGATACTCAATTCATCTCCATATTATGCTCAGGCCAATGGTCAGGCCGAGTCTAGCAACAAAACGTTGATCAAACTCATTAATAAAAGATAGAAGACCATCCCAAGAGATGGCATGAAGTCTTATCGGAGGCTTTATGGGCTCATCGGATATCTAGACATGAGGTAACTAAGGTAACACCCTATGAACTTGTGTATGAACAAGAGACCTTTTTACCCGTCGAGGTAAATCTGGGAGCTCTAAGATTAGCTAAACAAAATGACTTATCCACCGATGGGTATAGGACTTTAATGTTAGACAATGTTGATGAAGTCACCGATAAGCGTTGAGTGCCTTGAGCGAACTTGAGAAAGATAAGGCGAGAGTTGCTAGGGCTTACAACAAGAAGGTAAAGGTTAAAACTTTTTAGGTGGGCGAATTAGTGTGGAAAACTATTCTGCCCGTAGGCTCGAGAAGCAACAAATTCGGGAAATGGTCTCCTAGTTGAGAGGAGCCATATAGATGGCATGAAGTCTTATTGGAGCCATATACATGTTGGAAGATATCCAAGGAGAACCATTACCTAGGGCCCTTAACGGTCAATACTTGAAAAAGTATCATCCGAGTGTATGGCAAGAAGCTTAAGAGAGAAGAATGGCCGATATGAAGAATATCGTTGCTAAGAACGATGCAATGGCTGATGAGTTAAGAGGACTGTCGCACCCCGTTTTCGGAATGCATGGTGATACACGTATCAGTCCCTGGATTAGTAGCTGATATGCACAACACAATAGAATGTATATCGAAAGCATACTTCAAAAAGAAAATAGATACCTGAGACAGAACTTTTTGCGGCACGCGGTGAGGATCTCTATGATCCTACATCGGTCGACCAGCCAAAAGCGAAGCAAGTTGCGGAACACCAATGCCAAAATCAACAAGCAAACGTGGGAAGCAGAACGAAACCAGCACGTCGTCACCTATGCGGTCCTCTGTCTAAACCCAAAAAATGCAAACAGGTGAGTACATAAGCTACTCAGCAAGTTCTAACGCTAGGCAAGGGTATATGTATAGATGCACATTTGGTTGTAGCAAGGATGAGGCTACGGGGTACAATTTTTGCGAAAAGCCAGTTTTTATGCAGGGTTCACTACAGAAGATTTTTAAAAGGGAAGCGAAAACATTTATTGTCTATATTTTAGTAGGTTGGACCAGGGGGAGCATAAACCATTCTCGCTAGTTCCCAAATTTTAACTGGAAGGGCCTCTGCTATCTCATCCAGACACTTTTCAAAACACGGGCATCTACACCCACTCACACGCCAAGGATATCATAGAAAACTAATTGTAGAGTTCCCGAACAAGTAGCATATTGAAACCGTGACAATGACCATTCCAAAAGGATTTTTACACTCTATAGAGGTTGTACACTGTACCCACAGGTTATGCTCCTTCTGATTAACAGAGTTGCATAACGCTTACCCCACGACTACATAGGTTTCCACAGATTCCACCCAAGATGTACACAGGGGCTATCCGTCGGGCCATCACCTCCGCAAGGTTCGGAGCAGCTGAAAGCTTCTCACCAGGCGCAGCAACACCGGCAGGCTCAACTGCAGGGTCCATGGCGACTCCTCTGCCACGCCCTCCAGCCTAAGCTACTGGTGCTCTAGCACGGCCACACCCTCGACCAACGTTGGGCGCGTCAGCCGCAGGTGGCACCAGTACACGGCCTCCAGCACCGCGACCACGACCTCTAGGAGCGGCACCACGACCCTACGCAGCGGGTGGCAGTACCACAGGTTCCTCCAGCAGCCTCCTCGAAACGAGCTTGAAGGCGTCTAGACCTCCTCGGAGCCATCTGTTGCAGAGGAACATTTCTGATTAGAAAGCTAGCATCAACAGAAACTGGAATCACTGAAAAAGACAGGAGATCAGGAGATCATGACAAGAATAACTAGACAAGCACAATTCCAAGCAAACAAGACTTCCATCAAGCGAACAACGAGATTTAAGAAAACAACTTTCACGATGAAGGATTGATAGCAGATTCAAAAATCTAGAAATATTCCTTAGTTATGTCCAGTTTTACGGTTTGGCTCCTACGGTCAACCTGGCTTTGATACCATCTGTAACGAACGGATTTTTCTTACCTTTCGATAAGTGTCGATCTTTCATGACCTTGCCAATTCCACGAGGTTGGCAAATACGACATCACAAGTGATCAATTAAGAAACTATAACAGAAGCATTAAACAAGAAACGAGAATATAAATTAGCAAGTCAATGCAAATATATTAGAATGTAATCCTCCAAAAGGGGTCTATTGGCATGTAGGCCAGAATCATCTCAGAGCAGAACAATCACTATCGAGAAATCCATAGAAAAGCAGCAATAGAAGCATAATCATGACAACAGCGATGAACTCCTCAACACAGTCACGCGTGAGCGTAGGAGCTGACTTCACGGTCCATCGGAGACGTAGTCGAAGTCGAAGCTGTGAGTATCCTCTGAAAACAACAAATTAGGAAGCCGTTAGTACGAATACTCAACATACTGCGTACTACCTATCAACAATGTATGCATGCAAATGGTTTCAAGGGTAGAGGCTGGCTCAAGTGTTAAATGCAAGTTTAAAACATTTTATTTGAAAGAAAGTTTTATTTTAAAACTGTCAAATTTTATTATCTTACCCCGCAGGGATCTCTGTTATCCCGGACGGGGGTTCATTTTAAATGCCGGTGCAACCTCTACATCCGGCCACAGCTCAAAAGCCGGAGTCCAAAACATTTTGAAATAGAAGAGGAGGAAAAAAAATAAAAACTACTCATCAAGGAGTACAACTCAGGGAGTGTCCTTCGAAAAGGACGTGGCAATGCGCATTGACTGTAACTCTGCAGAGTGTATGCACCTGGACCCACAAGAAGTGCCATTGAAAACTACTGTCGTAGGCCCAACGAACACACAAGACCCGTCCACAAGCTTTAACTGGCGTTATCCGTCCTCCAGGATAGGGATCCCAAGTGCCTACGTAGTCGGGTCCTAAAGCTGTGAAGAGCCTACTACTAATCAAGTGGGGTATCTCAATCTCATGTGGGGAGCCATAGCTCTACACCACACTAACACGTCACTGCCAACCCACAGGTAAACAATCAGCCTCGGCAAGCTTCAAGATCAAGCCACTGCCCATACAAAGTAACGTGGTATGTATGGTTGTCAACTGAGCGTACAAGGCTCAAAGGACTCGGTCCTTAATTGCCGGGGCAGGTACTCTCTCCAACCTTAATGCCAACAACCAACAAGTCTCACGAAAAGATCCCAACCCGAATCTTCCCGTTGTACTCGCCACAGGTACGCTCACAAGGACTTCCTAAAAGTTCCCCAGCTCCTCATACTCCATCCTGCCCTCGCTAAATAGTTTTGTATAGTTATTTGCAAAACTCTCACATTTGAATCATAGTTCAAAATCATTTAACACAAATTCCATTTTTATAGTGATAGGTGTGGGGTAAAATAAATGCGACTAAGCATGGCTAAGCATAAATAAAATAATTATTCTAAAGCAATCCTAGGGCTCATATTTGTGGAACAATAAATAGACACAGCATAGGAATGTTGCTAGCATATTTTAAAACAGTTGGCATGCAATTTAGGGTTGCAAACAAAACATGCAGTTTAAAATACTGGGTACAAAAGTGATCAAGGAGTGTGGCTTGTTTGGTAGCTCGGGATCAAAGTCGGGATTCGAGTCGTCGAACTAGGCAGGCTCACGGTAGTCCTCCTTGGAGTCACTAGCTAAACGACAAAACGAATAAGGGTGAGACACTAGGTATGCGACAATTTAAATTAGAATAATTAAATCCAAATTTAAATTGCTAGACTAAACGCGCTTAAAACATTCTCGGAAAATTCTACACGACGTCCTTGACGAGACGAATTTAATGGAACAACTTTGGGAATCTTTGGAGACCAAACAGAGTTTCCCAAAAATCTCTGAAGATTTACCATACAAAAACAATTCCGAGAATGAGGAATAAATCTAAAGTAACATGTGAGGTGTTTTGATCTTCACTCCAACCACCCTGTCGGCTAATCAACTAATCAATCTACTGAAGAGGAAAAAGAAACAAGAGAGAGATTTTGATTTCTCACCACAGATCGAGTGAAGAGGAGGACGATCAGGTGAAGCCGATCGAAGTTGAACGAAACGGACGAGGCTCGATCTGCACAGATGAAACGACGCAGACCAGATCGATCGACGGAGGCAGTGCAGGCGAATGAAGGCGAGGACGACGTGACGTAGTTGAGGTAGAGACGGACGACGCGGCGCGATCCGATTAAAGGGGACGAGGATGAAGCGGATGTCGGCGACGCGGACAGGGACTCGCGACGGGGAGGGCCGGCGACCCGCTCGATCTCCTCTGCCGCTGCTTGGGAAAGGGAAAACAAAAAATGGGGAATGGGAGAGGGGTTGGTGGGAAGGGATAAAAAAGAGGGGGAATATATAGAGAAACTTTTTAGGGAGATTTGGAAATTAATTAAAGACTTTGAAAATTAATCTGATCCCAACAAAGACCGCGAACTGAATTTCCGGCGCCAGAAAAAGAAAAAGAAATTTCAGATTTGGAGCGGAACGAAATTCGGGACATATTCGGCACTTTGATTATTTCGAAAAATTCCAGACTGTTACATTGGGAGCATCTGACCGTGAAATATTTAAAACAGGAAGTGAATCAGTAAAGACAGTTTCAATACAAGATTTATGTGAAGGACAAAGCAACATTAAACCATGACAGGTTTATGACATAGTAATTTGTGTTTGTGGATTGCCTAGATACATTATAATTTGCTTAGTTCCAAGCCAAATCCAGGATAGCATAATACAATCCATAGCAAAACAAATGAGATTATGAACATGAACGGCGGGGTACTTTGGACCCAACACATTATTTTTTTTTGGATGTGAGAATCCATTCCTGATCTTAAGCAATACAATCCAGCTGAACCAAACAAGGAGTTATCCCTCCTACTTTTATATTCCAGGTATAGCTTTCACAACAGCGGCGTCAGCATTACAGCAGAGTTTACAATGTGTAATGATGACCTGTATTAGTACATGTAGAAGACCATATGAAGTCATTTAGTGAAACCACTCATCCGCTTGGCTCATGATTTCTAGGTGATCATCATTGCAATGCCGTGAAAGAAATTTTCGATAAGAAAGTGTCAAGATGGTACCTTCATGCATATTGCTAGCAAGTTCAGGATCAAACTGCAACTTTTGACAAAGAATTTGGAGGCATGCCGCTTTGCTGGGGACTGAAGCCAATTCGCTATTAAATACTTTAGCAAGTGCCCTTCTGTATAAATAATAGCTTTGACATCAGATAAGATTCCTTCTGCATCACGTGTCCCCAGTCCAAATATATTTCTCAATTCATTCTGAGGAGCAAGCTGCATTCTTTCATCACAGAAACAATTATTGTTAAGATGGTACCCAGTGAAACACATTGCTATGGCCATAAGGTATGTGCAGAAATAGAAACTGGTTGATTTCACAGTTCCCAAACAATGTGTCATTGCAAAGTTGTACTGGTCTGCTCAAATCAAGCTACTTTACTAATGCATCTTATTTCATTTTTTTCAATTCATCTAGCAGGGTTCAATAATTGTTTGAGCTTTACTAATGAGCTTTGACATCAGATAAGATTCCTTCTGCTTCACGTGTCCCTAGTCCAAATATATTTCTCAATTCATTCAGAGGAGCAAGCGGCATTCTTTCATCACAGAAACAATTATTGTTAAGATGGTACCCAGTGAAACGCATTGCTATAGGATGATCAGTTTAGAACATTCCAGCAGTAAAACTAACGTTGACAAATCTGAAGTAGTAACTGCAAATATAATGTTTCCTCGAACATCAGGTGGTCTAGATATCTGTCATAACTCATAGAACAAAGCAAAAACTATCTACAGTAACCATAGTTAGTAGTACCACGTGTAAGATATTGAAATATCCAGGTAACCAACTCTAAACTTTCAGCCTTTCTTGGTTCACTCCCTCGAAGCACACCCAAAAAAAAAACAGACCTTTATCCATCTTGTGTGCATACCTTCTTCGGAACATTCTCATAGCTCGCTCTGCTGATCAAGGAGAAAGGCAATACGAAGTCTGCGCTCCTGTAACTCAGCGGCCAAAACCTGCTGTAATCCTCTTGCCCTGAGAGAAGAAAACATAGCGAGCAATCTTTCAGATCCTGGACGGTTCAGTGGCTGTGCATGCCATCCCAGAGACTTCCCATCCAGATCAACAGAATCATATATGAAAGCGTAAAATGCAGTAATGAAATTGGAGTGCAAAAAAACTGAACCTTTTCCATCATCTAAGGTAAAATGAAATCCAGAGCAGGTGGCAAAGGAATGAGAGGGCGAGATGAGCAAGTTCATACCTTGCGACCCTCTGTATACGGAGCTGCGCTTCCCAGCGGTGGCGGCATTGGGGTCGAGGGATCAGCACATGGCAGCCCCTCCTTCTTGGGCCTGCATGAGCGTGGATCTTGATCTTGCCTGCAAGAACACGCGCACACACCATCAAAATCAGCACATGCCATAAAACATTAAAACGCAATTGTTAGGGATGAATTAAGCAAAGGGACTGGATTACATGCAAGATCCACGGCGGCCAAATACACCGGCCGCGCCTGCACGCCTTCTCCCGCTTCATCAACTGCGTGAATTCAACCCAGGTGTCAAACTCATTAATAAATCACACGGATCCGGCTGCAAACATCTGGGATCTTGTGAGACCCCATCCAGGAAAGAGTGTCTTTGTGCCACAAGTACCAATCCATGTACCGATAGTTGGTACGCATATTAATAACAAAGCGATATTATTACACGTACATGTTCGACATACTACAAGTCTTAGGAAGGGTCTAACAAACATAGTCTATATTACAACCATCAAGTCGGCACAGCAACTTTATTCAAACATCACACTACTAGGAGACTAACACTGCACCACAGACAAATTCGAGCGAAGGACAGGACTTCTAATCTTCGTAGTCGGCATCATCCTCATCGTCTTCATCTTCTGAACAAAACAACAACAGGGGGAGGTAGGGTTCGCAGAAGCGAAAACAAGGGAAGAATGGAGGTTTTCATTTTTTTGCGAAAAGCAAGTTTTTCTGCAAGGGCTTCCTAATGGATAGATTTTTAAACCCGACAGAAAACATTATTTGTCATGTTTTAGTAGAGTGGACCTGAGGAAGGCTTTCACTCCCCCCATCAGTTCCCAAATTTTAAACGGGCACTAGCACGCTTCCATGCAAGCCCTCGGCACACAGCCAACACATTTCCAAAACACGGGCATCTACACCCACTCACACGACAAGGATATTATAGAAAACTAATGGTAGGGTACCCGAACAAATAGCATGCCATTACTGTGACAACGGCCTATCCAGAAGGATTTTACACTTTGCAGAGGTTGTACAGTGTACCCACAGGTTATGCTACTCTTGATCAACAGAGTTGCATAATGCTTACCCCACGACTACATAGGCTTTCACAGATTCCATCCAAGATGTACACAGGGGCTATCCGTCAGCGTATTAGCTTCCCGATGACGCGACAGTACATTCCCGGAGCCGGATCATAAAGATTTACCACAGTCACGTCTTTTCCTGGTCCTCTACTACGTCGGGTATTACCAAACCAGGGGCTATATCCTGGGCTTACGGTCCCATGACGCGGGCAATTACATAGTCGAAAGCCAGGCAGCGAGTTATCTCGCGCCCTTCTCCTGTCCTTTTGTGTCCTACCGACCTCCTAATGGCTCGATATAGAATACCTACATAGCGGGGATAAGTCCCGCCCAATATGTACAGGTTCTGTGGTTGCATGAAATTGCTAAGTCGAGGACTAACGAACCGGTTCTTATATGGCAGGGGTGGCGTACTCGTCCACGGCAGGTGGACCAAACCGAAGCCTACACACCTATCACCATCACCTCTTGTGAGCCCCACCCCACGACCAGAATTACCTGTCTTCACCTAGCACCAGTTGTACTAACCCCATCTCGTTTAATTTACACACGCCACCAAACACAGTTTAACGCATTTGCCAATAAGTGGTGTATGGTGTAGCGGTGCGAGACACCGCAATTGGGGTCCTAAGCATTTTTCTAAACAAGGCAACTCTCCGTTCTTTAAAAGTATTTAAAGACAGAAGACCTATGGTTAACAAGGGTGAGTCGCCAACGGCTAACAAGATAGTAAATTATATTAACTACAGCAAGTAACTGATATTAATATAAGTACCTAGAATCAAGTAGGTATTAAGCTACACAACGTTTTAACACAATTTGTAAAATAAGCAAGCATTAGGCTCTATAGGTGCAGCAGTAAAACATGGGTTCAATGTGGTTCAAGGGGAGTGTTAGGACTTGCCTTCAGCGGCGTCTTTAGGTTCTTCTTCGTACTCGGGCTCTTTGGGTTTTTCTTCGTACTCGGGCCCTTCTTTGGCTACAAACAACAATCACAATAAGACTACTAAAGAAAAACTACGAAACTACAAAAAAAGAGCACCAAGCAAAACATGGAGTTTGGATAGGCTAGGAAGGTAGGGCTCGTGGCTTCGTGGTTGTGGACACGAAATCGGAGTTTCGTGGATGTGGACACGAAATCGGGGTTTCGTGGATGTGGACACGAAATCGGGGTTTCGTGGTAGTTCGAGGTTTTGTGAAAGTTCGGGGTTTTCGTGGAAGTTCGGGGTTTTGTGGAAGTTCGGGGATTCGTGGACACGTGAAAGTGAAAGTTCGGGGTTTTGTGGAAGTTCGGGGTTTCGTGGACACATGAAAGTGAAAGTTCGGGGTTTTGTGGAAGTTCGGGGTTTTCGTGGTTAGTTCAAGGTTTTGTGAAAGTTCAGGGGTTTTGTGGAAGTTCGGGGTTTGGTGGAAGTTCGGGGATTCGTGGACACATGAAAGTGAAAGTTCGGGGTTTTGTGGAAGTTCAGGGTTTCGTGGACACGTGAAAGTGAAACTTCGGGGTTTTGTGGATCGTGTCCGTGGACGCGTGGACACGTGAGCTGTGTCGTGTCTGTGGATGGACACGTGGGCTGTGAACTGTGACCGTGTCTGTGGACGCGTGGACACGTGAGCTGTTTCGTGTCTGTGGACACGTGGACACGTGAGCTGTGTCGTGTCTGTGGACACGTGGACTGTGGACATGTGTCAATGTCCTGGGACATAGGATGGAGTGTGAATTCTTGGTGTGAACGTGAGCTCACAGGTGCGTGTGCAGGCCCGGAAGCGCTCTAGCACGTTCCGGGCGCGCACTGGAGCGGTTCGGGCGCTTCGACCTGCGCGCGCGCGTGTGAGGCGTGGCCAAAGGGGCGTGGGTGTGTGTGAGGGAGGCCTAGGGTGTGCCAGGTGTGGTGGTGGCAGTGGAGTGCTCGCCGTGGCCGGCGGTGAGCCGGAACGGCGGCGGTGGTGGCTGTGTGCTGGACGCGCACTGGGCGCGCTCTGTCTAGTGGGCGCGGCGCGGCCAAAGGGGCGTCGCCCCTTACTCGGGCTTCGATCGGCTGGCTAGGACCACCCGTGCGTGTGTCTCCTGTGCGCCTAAGTGTGGGTAGGTGTGTTACCTGCGAAGGGATTGTGTGGCCCGTTGGTCAAGGACCCGGGCCGCATCTTTCTTCCTGGGCGCGCGCCGGTGAAGTGGTGGTGGCGATGCCTTGCAGAGGCCCTAGATGGCTGGGCCAAGGGCCATGAGAGAGTGACGCCTCGGGTGCTCGTGATGTCGTGAGTGATTGAGTGAGCTCGCCATCACCGGTGGTGAGTCGAAACGGCAACAGCGAGGTGCCGGGGGCACGCGGCGGCGGAGCTTCGTGGAGAGAAGCCGTGGTTGCCTAGGCGACCTCTTCCTTGTGCATGAGAGCATCCTAAGGGTGCGGGGAGTGTGCTCGAGGCCTTGCCCGGGCCAATGGTGGCGCCCCAGGGGTTGGCACCATGGCCCGGCTGTGGCGGAAGGGGGCGCACGTCGAGCGGCTGAGGGGGGCGCTCGGCTGCTACCTCCTAAGCTCAATGAGGCCCCTAGCAGGCTGGGGATGCTCTAGGGTGGCGGCCAGTGGGTAATGGCCACCAAATTTGGGCTAGCAGCGGTGGGGTGCAGCGGCCGGCCATGAGGAAGACGACGGAGGGGAAAACTGAAATTAGAGCTTACTTTAGCCGGTGCAAGACAGGGAGACTTGTGAAACGCGGCGGCAGCGTGAAGGGCGAGCGCGGATGACGGGGAGACCTCTTCTATAGTTGGCTCAGCGAAGTGGGGCTCCGACAGGCATGGTTGCGGCGAGATTGTGCATTGAAGGTGAAATTCGCCAACTGGGGCAAGCGGTGGCAGCTGGCATGCATCGTGGCGCGTCGGGGAAGCGTCGAGGCACGCCAGTGCTCGAGGTGCAGCCAGCGCGGCGCTATGGCGTCCCGATTTCCGATCGGCGCAGCGTGGTGATGAGCTCGCCATTACTCGTGATTTGACAGTGCACCGAATTTGGATTCGTTTTGACGGCCGTTGATGCGCGCAGTGAAGCTTGTGAGGAGTTACTTCCGCCGGTGCGATGGCGCTTGACGCGGCGGCGCGGCAACTGCGACGGCGTACGGCGATGGCGTC
>BCLG01000084.1:329286-351463 GCA_001602295.1 Zoysia matrella
TGTTATTTTATTCTTATTTATGTAATTTACACTGTTTTTTTTTGTCTTTATAGTCATCAGATTTGAGTGGCACTCAAGAGTTACAGTCAAATAATTATTCAGTGTTCCTTTTGTTGATATTTAGTGATGTTCATATTCTATTGTATCTTTCATTTGTGCAGCAGAATGCTAGTAATGATGCTCAAGACTCAAATAATAAATCTCCAATGTGTAGCAAAAAAGGAAGATTCTAAAAAGTAAGAAAACAAATAAACGAAGACATAAATATATCTGTATAATACTAATATTTCTAAAAAATTTAATGTTGTTTACTCTTTTTTCTACAGGTCAAACAACAATGGTCTTACCTTTTGCTGTATATACATTTTGAAAATTGACTTTTGAAACATAGACTATCATGTCTATAGTTCCTTGAAGCAGAATGAATTGCTTCTCTATTTACAACTTACGTATCGTATGGATGCTACTATAATAGTTATTATATAACTATGGAAGATAGCATATTTTGTTGCACAGATTTATAGAAAATCTTCTTTTCACCTATAATGAAAAAAGTTCCAATAAAAATTTGTGCATAGGTTATTTATGTATAACTATGGATAATAAAATATGTTGTTGCACAGATTTATCGGAACTCTTCATTTGAACTATAATGAAGAAAGTTTCAATAAAATCTGTGCATATGTAATATGTAACTAAAAAACAGGCATCCTGTGGTACCTTTTGATATATATATATATATATATATATATTGCCAATGAAAACTTTGTGTCTGAGAATAAAATTCTCAAATTGCCTCAACGATAACTAAGTTTAAAGAGCTGGTTTTAGTTCCTATAATTTTTCAGACATAACAAACAAATATGCTCAACGACAAAAGTCATTAGGCCCAAAATATATCATACTATCTATAAACAAATTTTCTCAACAAGGGTCGTCTTGCCGCGCTATTTTTTTAGTTTAATACTAAATGATGCAGAATAAAGGTGAGAAGTGAAAATTGAACTCACAACTAAATAAAGCACTCACCTTACCACATACACATCATCCTAGTTGACCATATTTAAACTACATAAAAAATAAATATTAAATTAAATCTTAATCGGACCGTGCATGTGTCACCCATCGGACCCCTCGACCCAAGCACGACCCTTGCCCGTGTTAGACCAGCCTAGGCATAAAATAAGCCGGGCCATACCGTGGTTGGGCCTGCCAGTTTGGCCGAGTCCATTCTAGGGAGAAACCTGATGTGATTTCGCCTCTGTGGCTGGGCTAAATGCGCAGATTGGCTGCTGGACATACGAGTAGGCCATTGAGTGTTGCTTCCGCCTCTTTGCTTTCTTTTTCGTTTATAAATACTTTCTCCAGTTTTAAAATATTTGACACCGTTAATTTTTAAGATCAATTTTAATCTATTATCTTATTTAAAAATGTGATAAATAATATATATATTTTGCGACAAAATGATAAATATCATATGTTTTTGTCATCAACGGTGTTTGAAACATGGCTAATAATTTTACATATTTAATTTTTTTTAGAATAAGATGAATAGTCAAATATGATGTTAAAATTCAATTGTATCAATATTTTAAAACCAAATGGAATAAATTATGATATTAATTTTTTAAGGATGAATTTAATGATATCAATTTCATCTCCTAAAAGTTAGTATTTTCGCACAAAGTTAAATTAGAGATAGTTTCCACTTTAATAAATTCCAAAAACCACTTTATTTTGAGATGGAGGGGATACATAAATCTACATAGGAAGTGAACATGATTGGTTCCGTTCTAGCCGGAAGCAAAAACGTCACTTATTATGTGATGGTGGGAGTAATAGAAAGACGTCCTTGTGTGTAAATCAATTTACTAATGGTGGTGGAAATACATTCATTGCAACGGCATGCAAATACTACAGTTTTTTATTATTTAAATCATTTTAATTTAATATTTTTAAAAAACACGTGCGGAACTAAATTTTCAGATCTAGACCGTTTTAGTCACGACAAATTAGTTGGCGTTATTAAAGTCACAATCACGCCGTTACGACGGCATGATTGATTACACGTAAGTGTTGACTTCCACATAGCATTTTTGTCACCCCAATGTGATTGGCGTGACTAAGACTAATCACACCAAAATGATTGGCGTGATTAATAAGTACTAATCGCGTTATTTCATTTGGGATGATACTCACTTGGTAGTCAAGGTATAAAAGTAGAGGCAACACTACTTTTATCACATAAACTCAATTGTCCTGTCGGCTAGTTCATGCGGTACTCACCCAGGAGGCCAGGATTTCGAACCTCACTCCATCCAAATATTTTTTAAATTTTTTTTAGCATAATGCTTATACATTTTTAATAAGATATTTAATTGATTTTTAGGTACCTAAAATTTATGTCAAATATTTTTGCAGAAATTTAAAGTTATATGCAACCATTTAAGTTGAAAAAATTATAAAAGATTCTACATATTTTTAAATAAAATTCTTCCCAAAGTACTAATCTATAACAAAAATGTTATTACACATTAATTTTTTTGATACCTAAAAATTTATGCGATTTTTTAAGTTAAAAATTATTTACAACCATCGTTTTAGCATAATGCTTACACATTTTTAATAAGATATTTAATTGATTTATAGGTACCTAAAATTTATGTCAAATATTTTGGCAGAAGTTTAAAGTTATATGCAACCATTTAAGTCGAAAAAATTATAAACGATTCTATATATTTTTAATTAAAATTCTTCCCAAAATACTAATCTATAACAAAAATGTTATTAACTTTTTGGTACTTGGCTATTAACAAGTCTAAAAATTGTAAATAATTTTTGACTTGCCTGGCGTTAAAACTTTTCTTGGCTGGTTGTAAATAATTTTTAACTTAAAAAATTGCATAAATTTTTAGGTACCAAAAAGTTAATATGTAATAACATTTTTGTTATAGATTAGTACTTTGGGCAAAATTTTAATTAACAATATAATGAATTTTTTATACTTTTTTCAACTTAATTTGTTGCATATAACTTTAAACTTCTGCCAAAATATTTGACATAAATTTTAGGTACCTAAAAGTCAATTAAATGTCTTATTAAAAATGTGTAAGCATTATGTTAAAATGAAAAAGTTTTTGTTATAGCTTAGTACTTTGGGAAGAATTTTAATTAAAAATATATAGAATCTTTTATACTTTTCAACTTAAATAGTTGCATATAACTTTAAACTTTTGTCAAAATATCTGACATATATTTTAGGTACCTAAAAATCAATTAAATGTCTTATTAAAAATGTGTAAGTATTATTTAAAACAAAAAAGTAAAAAAAGTTTGGATGGAGTGGGGTTCGACCCTTAGTCTCCAGGGTGAATACCACACGGACTAGCAAACAGAGCAATTTAGTTTATGTGATAAGGGTAGTGTTGCCTCTACTTTTATACTTTGACTGCCAAGTGAGTATCATCCCAAACAAAATGATGCGATTAGTACTTATTAATCATGCCAATCATTTTGGCGTGATTAGACTAATCACGTCAATCAAATTGGCATGACTCAAATCGTACGTGAAAGTCAACGCTTACGTGTAATCAATCACACCAATTGTTATGACGTGATTGTGACTTTAATAACATCAATTAATTTGGCGTGACTAAAACATTTTAGATCTGAAAATTTAGTTTCAAACGTGTTTTTTTAAAATATTAAATTAAAATGGTTTAAATAATAAAAAAACTCTGGCTCCTAGTTGGCCTTTGAAATGTATGGGTCGTGAATAACAAATGGGCTGCAATCAGCGCGATAGGAGTTGGACCCAGCGCCAGTAGAAAAATGCTAGACCTGGCCAAACCCGCTCAAACATCGGCTCTTTTTTCTTTTTTCTTTTTTTGAAATCAGCACGAACTCTTCATTAGACGTTCGCACCCGGCATATCACCGGCTACCAAGTTCATTACAAGTCTTGGTGCTGAGCACCAGTACAAATGCTCGCCAGCAGGCAGAGCTTGAGCACCATGGGCAACTAATCTATCTGCCACACTGTTACATGTTCTAGGACAGACCGACACCAAAAAGCTATCAAAATTATTTGCCGTGAATTCTTTGATCCGCCTGAACAAGCTACTTCCCGGGCTCTCATCCCATTCACTTGAAGTGATTCCGTTCCTCAAGTTAATAGCATCTGTCTCTAACACTATGTGTCATTCCACATAGTGCTGCTCTCTCCGAGCCCCGCAGGGCAACAATTGCTTCCATTTGTAGTGCATCAGCGGACCTCCTAAAATTTCCTGCACCTGCTTCTAGCACCATGCCATTGCAGTCACGAATCACAAAGCCCTATCCGCCATTCTTCTCTTGTGCATGAAAGGAGCCATCCACATTCAGTTTATATGAACCACTCACTGGAGGTTCCCATCTAGCACTGTTATGAGCCTTCTCCTTCCGTTCCAGCATCTTCAGTTTCTCAAAATTCACTAGATGATATTCAACTGAGCTGCAAATCTCATTCGCAGTCATCATTCTTTCCCCAGCATTCACTTTATTACGTGTGCTCCACCATCGCCATAAGAACACTAGGATCCTGAGCTGCACCTCTGGTTCTATCTTCCAAATATTTTGGAGTACTTCCTTACCAGATTGGCTCTGAGCCAGAATCAAGCGAAGGTTCTCAAGGTCCGTGGCATGCCAGCAAGCTCGAACTTGCTTGCATTTGAAGAAGAGATGACCGCAGTCCTTATCCAACCTGTTGCAAACTGGGCATATAGTTTCTGTTTTAACACCACGTTTTTTCAAATTTCGTCGGACCGGTAAGCTGTTGTGGGCCAGCCGCCAAAAAAATATCTTGATCTTGTTCGGGACCCGTAACTGCCAGATCATGTGCCATTTAAACTCTGTGTCATCAGAACTTGTGGAAGCAGTGGCATCCCTTCCTGTTTTTTGATCCCTGATATGCACAGCTAGCTTATAAGCTGATTTAACAGAGAAGTGGCCTTTGGTGTCACAGTGCCAAGCTGGCCAATCCTGCAAACCAACACCAATTGGCACAGCTAGTATTGCCTCTACATCTTCTGGCCAAAATGTGTCAGTTACTCGTTGCACATCCCAATCACCGGTGACAGGGTCAATGAGTTCATTCACTCATCAAAGGAGATATCTGTGGTGTAATTGGTCTTCTTGTGACCCCCCATTGGGATCCACGGATCTGACCAAATGTTGATGCTTGACCCATCCCCGACTCTCCATATAAGACCCTCTTTTAGTAATTCCACACCTTGTAATATGCTCCTCCATGAATATGAGATGCCGGCTCTAGGCCGACATTGTAGTATGTTGCTACGGGGAAAATATTTTGCTTTCAGCACCTTCCCACAAAGTGTATCAAGGTTGGTTAGAAGTCTCCAAGCTTGTCTTGCTAGCATGGCTGTGTTAAAAAGATGAAGATCTCTAAATCCAAGGCCACCTTTCTTCTTGGATCGAGTCAGTTTCTCCCAACTTAGCCAGTGGATTTTATGCTCTTTATCTTGCTGTGACCACCAGTATCTTCCTATGATGGAACTGAGTTCATCACACAAGCCTTTTGTAATATCAAAGCATGACATAGCATACGTTGGTATAGCCTGTGCCACCGCCTTGATCAAGATTTCCTTGCCCGCCTTCGACAATAATTTTTCCTTCCATCCTTGTACTCTGGACCAGATTCGTTGCTTTAAATATGAATATGTTCTTTTCCTTGATATCCCCACTGAGACAGGCAGGCCCAAATACTTCTCCCCCATAGTTTCTTGTGTTATGGCCAAGGTTGTCTTTATGTGATCCCGCACGTATCGGCCTGTATTTGGGCGGAACAAAATTGAGCACTTATCCTTGTTGATCATTTGGCCCGATACACTCTCATACACTTCAAGAATGTGTTTTAGTTCATCCGCCTCTGTATCTTTAGTTCTCATGAGCAATATGGAATCATCAGCAAAAAATAAATGATTAACACTTGGAGATCTCCTGCACACCTTTATGCCCACAATTTTCCTCTCCCTCTCAGCTTTATGTAACATTGCTGACAACCCTTCTGCACAAAGGAGGAATAGGTAGGGAGACAATGGGTCCCCTTGTCGTAATCCTCGCTGTGGGGTGATAGTATCTGTGTTTCGCCATTCACTTTGATACGTTATTTCACCAATATACATTTCATAATCAGATCAGTCCACTGTTGCTGAAATCCTAACTTGATCATTATTCCTTGCAGAAAATTCCACACAACCCTGTCATATGCCTTGCTCATATCCAGCTTGAGAACAGCTACTCCCTCCTTACCCCTTCGCTTATTCTTGACATGGTGGGATAGTTCATAAGAAAGCAAAACATTGTCCGTGATTAACCGACAAAAGCACTCTGTGAGTGGGAGATGATATTTAAGTCTGTTTGCTAAAACCTTTGATATTAGCTTGTACAGCACTGTGCATAAAACTAATTGGTCGCAAGTCTTTAAGCCTTTCTGGCTCTTTCACTTTGGGGATCAGCACAATAATTGTGTCATTCCATCCTTCTGGCATATCCCCACCATTTAGCACAGCCAAAATCTCTTTTTTAACTTGTTCACCCATCAGATGCGAAAACCGTTTATAAAAAACAGGAGGTATATCATCGGCCCCGGGTGCTTTGAGATCACCAATACTCTCTAGCGCTCGCCACACTTCTTCCCCTGAGAATGGGGCCAACAGAACCTCATTCATCTCGAGTTAGATCCTTGGCTGCACACATGAGAGCACTTCCTCTATGTTGCCACTTGCATGGGAAAGAAAAAGGTTCTGGTAGTGGTTAGCGACATAATTTTTCATTTTGCCACCCTCCACCACCATGCCACCCTCATCTTTTAATTTTTTAATAACATTTCTTCTCCTGAGTTCAGAAGCATAGGCATGAAAAAATTTAGTGTTGCGATCTCCTTTCATCAGCCAAGAATTGTGTGCTCTTTGCTTCCAATAAACAATGAGCTGATCTTTGAGGCGTTCAAGTTTATATTTCAGAATGTGTTCTCGATTTACATTATCTTGTGAGAGTCTTCTCCTTCGACACCGCTCAAGCTCACGCCTAGCATTCTTGACTCTTTTTTGTAGCACACCCAGCACATCTCGATCTCACAGCCACAACTCCCTTAACACTGTCCCTTGTAGCTCCATCATGTTCACCCCACCTTCTAGCATTGCAGTCCCCCATGCCTCCTCAACCCTAGCTGCACATTCCTCCTCCTCTAGCCATCTCGCTTCAAATTTCCTCAACACTTCCCTTGGTCCTTCCCATCTTCGCATCTATAGTCGACAATGTGGCGGGAAGGCCCAACCGGGGCGGTGTGGCAGAGTTAAGGCGAATTCACGCGTTGTCGGCAAATTGCGCCAGCTGGAGCAGCTGCTGGCTAGCTGGTCCGCTCCGTGGTACATTGAGGAGACGCCGAAGCGTGCCGGTGCGAGAGGCGCGGCCAGCGCGGTGCTGCGGCACCCTGAAACCCGACCGGCGGCAAGCCTTCACTGCGGTGGCCTCAAATGCGATGTGACGGAGCGAGCAGGGGTGAATCCACGTTGACGGCCATTGGTCGGCGTGCGAGGCTCATGAGGAGTCATTGCGGCCGGTGGGATGGAGGTGTGTCGCAGCGGCGAGGGAATTCGACGACATCCCGGCAGTGGGAGCCGGGCCCGTGTCCACCTGGCCAAACTAGCCACGGATAACAGGGGCGCGACCGTTTTTTCGTGCGCGGTGTGATGGCCACATGAAGGTTGACGGCGACGACACTTCGACGGACCGCCGGCGCGGCGTGGCCTGGCCGGCGCCGTACAGGTGGCGGGCGCGTCCTGCAGCGTGGGGCGACGGAGGTGAAAGAAAGGGGGCGCACGGGCTGGGCCGGGGGAAGAAGATTGGGAGCAGGCCAGCCCGGCGGTGTGATTTGGCCCGCGCGGGAAAATTTGAAGTTTTCCCTATTTTGCTAAAGGTTTAGGAATTCCAAACTCCACTAAACAAGCAAATAAACTCCAAAACAAAAAGCGAGAAAACCAGGAAAATCAAACACTTGGAAAGTTCCAATTTTTAGATTTTGAAATTTTCCATTTGCTATATTGCTTCTAGTTTAGTTTCAATTTGGAAACAATTTAAAGAAAGCCTAAAATCTAGGTTCAAAGAATAAAATTTTTAAAACTCCTCATTTTTCTTGGTTTATGATTTTTGGGTTGTGACAGACCTACCCCACTTACATGGAATCTCGTCCTCGAGATTCGGGTGGTTCTCTTCGAAGAATTGAGGGAATTCTTTCTTGAGATCGTTCTCTCGTTCCCAAATGGCTTCCGCCTCTGTGTGGTTACTCCACTGCACTCGATAGAATCTGATGGCTTTATGTTGAGTCTGTCGGGTGGTCACATCTAAAATACGGATCGGGGTCTCCTGGTATCTGAAATCGGGCTGCAAATCCAGTTCCCAACGGCTACTTGCTGCTTTGGCACTTTCAAACAATTTTTTAGCTGTGATACATGGAATACCGGATGCACGTCAGACAGCTCTGCTGGAAGATCCAGTTGGTAGGCTACAGTGCCAATTTTTGCAAGGATCCGATAGGGTCCTATAAACCTCGGGGTCAGTTTGCCTCGAATTTAAAATCTGTGGGTGCCTTGAAACGGAGACACCTTGAGGTACACAAAGTCTCTCTCGCCGAAGGACAGTTCGCGTCTTCGGTTATCGGCATAACTTTTCTGTCGCTTTGTGCAGTCTTAATCTTGTCCCTTATCTCGGCAACCTTCTCTTCTGCATCCCTTATGACGGCCGGCCCGAAAAGCGACCATTCTCCAACTTCCGACCACAATAATGGGGTATGACACTTGCGACCATATAGGGCTTCGAACGGTGCCATTTGAATGCTGGTCTGGTAACTATTGTTTTATGAGAATTCTGCAAATGCTAGACTGGCCTCCCAATCCCTTCCATTGGTCAATACACAGGCACGGAGCATATCTTCTAAGATCTGATTTACCCGTTCAGTTTGTCCATCCGTTTGCGGATGGTAAGCTGAGCTGAAATCTAACTGAGTTCCCAGAAGGTCATGTAGGCTCTTCCAGAAGTGAGACGTGAACTAGGAGCCTTTGTCAGACATGATTCTTGACGGAACCCCATGCAGCCTTAGTATATTATCCACATATAACTGTGCCAGTTTATCGCTCCTGTAACCCATTTTTACGGGTCTGAAATGGGCTACTTTGGTGAAGCGATCAACTATCACCCATATCGAATCATTTCCTTTCTTGGTCCGAGGTAGACCTTGAATGAAGTCCATTGATATTTCATTCCATTTCCACACAGGAACTTTCAGTGGCTGGAGTAATCCGGCTGACTTCTGATGTTCGGCTTTAACTCTCTTGCATATATCGCAGTGCGCCACATATCTAGAAATGTCCCTTTTCATAGCAGGCCACCAGTATTTTTGTTTCAGATCCAGGTACCTCTTGGTTGTTCCAGGATGAATGGAGTAGGCTGAATCATGACCTCTCTCATTATGAGTTGTTTGAGGCGTCTCTTGGGTACACAGATCCGGTCTTGGTACCATACCGTTCCTTGCTCGTCGACCCGAAATCCCGGAGCCTTGTCTGATTTTGTGAATTCTTTAATCTTTAGGAACCGAGGGTCTCTCGCTTGAGCCCGTTGGATTTCGGTGTCGAGAGTCGGCTGCACTGTCAGGTCATGAAGGCTGCCTGCTGTGGCTATGTGCAGGTTCAAACAGTTTATTTCTCGGAGTAACTCCGGATTGTCGGTTAACCCTTCATCGTCATAAGGCTTTCTTTTGCGGCTCAGGACATCGGCCACGACATTAGCCTTTCTTGGGTGATACTGCACCTCTAAATCATAGTCTTTTATCAATTCCAACCATCTTCTCTACCTCAGATTTAACTCGGGTTGGGTGAAGATATACTTCAAGCTCTTGTGATCCGTATATATCCGACACTTGTTCCCAATCAGGTAGTGTCTTCATATTTTCAAGGCATGGACCATAGCTGCAAGTTCTAGATCATGAGTTGGGTAGTTTTTCTCATGCTTCTTCAGTTGTCGGGATGCATATGCCACTACTCGGTCCTCTTGCATTAGGACACATCCCAATCCTTGTCGGGAAGCATCACAGTAAACCACAAAATGTTGGTAGATATCGGGTAGTATGAGATTTGGGGCTGAGGTGAGTAATGTTTTCAAGTTTGGAAGCTATGTTTGCATTTTTTAGTCCACACGAACTTCTTATCCTTCTTGGTCAGCTCAGTCATCGGTTTCACGATCTTGGAGAAACCTTCGATGAACATGCGGTAATAACCTACTAACCCAAAAAAGCTTCTAACCTCTATGGCTTTGGTGGGCTGTTTCCATTCCATAACAGCCTCTACCTTGGCAAGGTCAACCCTTATCCCGTCTGGCGTCACAATATGTCCTAAGAAGGCAACTTCTTGTAGCTAAAACTCGCATTTACTATATTTTGCATATAACCTATGCTCCCTTAATCTCCCTAGCACAACTCTCAGATGCGCTTCATGCTCATGCTCGCTTTGGGAGTAGATGAGTATGTCATCGATGAATACGACCACAAACTTATCTAATTCTTCCATGAATATTTTATTTATCAAATTCATGAAGTAGGCAGGGCGTTGGTCAGTCGAATGGCATCACTGTGAACTCATACTGACTGTACCGAGTGACAAACGCGGTCTTCTTGATATGACTCTCCCTGATCTTCAGTTGGTAGTACCCTGATCTCAAGTCAATTTTTGAGAAATACTTGGCTCCCTTCAGCTGATCAAAGAGATCATCTATCCTGGGAAGGTTTTTGATGGTGACCTCATTTAGAGCACGGTAGTCAATGCACATTCTTAGGCTGCCATCTTTCTTTTTCACGAACAGTACTGGTGCACCCTATGGTGACGCACTTGGGTGGATGAATCCCTTCTCCTGCAATTCCGCTAATTGTTCTTTCAACTCAACCAATTCGTCTGCGGCCATTCGGTATGGCCTCTTAGCTATCGGTGTCGCACCGAGGATCAAGTCGATAAGGAATTCGACATCTCGGTCCGGTGGCATACCGGGTAGCTCCTCCAGAAAGACATCTGCATAATCCCTTACTGCAGGTACCTCTTCCAGGGGAGTGGCTTCTGCACTGAATACTAGGGGCCCGACTCACCGATCCCTTGGTTGACATGTCACAGCAACACCCTTGTGATGGATGGCTGTCACAATAAGCTCTGTGCAGTATATAACTCCTTTATGGCGCTTCAACTAATCCATACCCAGTATGATATCTATTCTCTCAGATTGGAGTACTATCAAGTCTGCTAAGAACTCTACCTCACTTAAATAAATTTTAACTCCCACGCAAGTCAATCTACACTTCATGTTTCCCCCTGGTGATTTAATCATCATAGGGGTCTCATGTAGAACTGTAGGTAGTCTCACTTTTTCCGCAAACTTTGAAGAAACGAAAGAATGCGAAGCGCCGGAATCAAATAGAACGGATGCAAGAGTGGAGCGGATGAGGTACTCACCGAGTACCACCTCCGGTGCTTCCTCTGTGGTCTCAGCGTGGACGTAGTTCACCCATCCGTGTCCGTACTGCTGCGTCCTCCGAGTAGGTGCAGCCGTCCGTGGTGCGCCACGAGATGCTCCAGATGCTGCAGGCCTCGT
The DNA here is from genome assembly GCA_001602295.1 of Zoysia matrella. NCBI lineage: Eukaryota > Viridiplantae > Streptophyta > Magnoliopsida > Poales > Poaceae > Zoysia > Zoysia matrella. Next base: position 340,974 of record BCLG01000084.1, read on the forward strand.
TCGGGAGTACGCAGGAGCTGCTGCAGGCTGCGGGTTCAGGGGGCAATTTGTGACCAGATGCCCCGGGCCGTGGTAGTTGAAGCACATCCTCAATGCATTTTAGGCTTAACCTGCACTTGGGTTGGCACGTGGTGCGGGTGGAGGAAGAGGCTGGCAAACTGACGGTGCAGACTGCTGTGGCTGCTGCTGAGCGGTCATGGTGCAGTACTGCATGGTCGGAGGGTACGACGGCTTCTGGAATTTCCTGAACCTTCGCCGCTGTCTCTTCTCAAGCTGTTGTGACTTCTTTGCCTGGAACTTGAGCTTTCTCTCCCCGTCCAGTCCAGCACGGGCTTTCTCCAGGAATATGGCTTTGTTCATCATGGTGTTGAAGTTCCGAAAGGTGTGAGTCACGAGCTGTGCTTGCATAATGAGACTCAGTCCATCCAAAACGCGATCCTGCTTCTTCTGGTCGGTGTCCACCTCTCCAGGGGCATAACTGGCCAACTTCACGAACTTCATGATGTATTGGTTGACCGTCATGGCCCCTTGCTTCAAGGCTCAAAACTCGTCGGCTTTCATCTTCATCGTACCAGCCGGGATGTGATAAGCTCGGAATGCCTGCTGGAATTCTGTCCAAGTTATGGCAGTAGGGTCGGTGGCGGCTTCTGGGTAGTTGTCCCACCACTCACCGGCTGCCCCGAACAGCTGATGGGCAGCAAGCATCACCCTTTCGTGGTCGCTTGCGGCCACGATGTCAAGCTTCTTGTTAATATCCCGCAGCCAATCACCGGCTGCAAGCGGCTAATCTTCGGTGTTGTCGAAGGTAGAGGGTCGAAGTCGCATGAACTCCAACATCCGGCTCTGCGGGTTTGGACCTCCTCGCTGTCCCAAACCCTGTGCCAGTGTGAGTAGCAGTTGGGTTTTGTCGCCATCGCGTCAGCAAGGGTGGCGAGCGGTAAGGGGCGCTCCATCTCCCGCCATTTGAGCTCCATCTCTAGTCATGGCCCGAGATGGGGCTCTTACGGCCCCTCATGCACGGGGGGCGGCAGCACCGGCAGCTGCTGGAGCGGAACGAGCCACCACGTTCTCACCGTGGTGACTAGACTGAGCCTCATCTTCACGGGCTTGGCGCGGTGCGCTGGGGACAGGTGCTTCGGAGCGGCGCGGGTTAGAGGGCGCCCCTCCTCTCCTGACCGCTTTTGCTTTCGTGGTGCGCGCAACTTGCTCATCATTGTTGATGTCGTTGAGGTTGCGCTCACGAGCCTGGCATTCTTGGATGCAAGTTGATTTCTTTGGCGCCATCCTGCCAAAGAAAAACAGTAATCCCAACGAGGTTAGGTGCTAGTAAACCAGGTGTAAGTGCGAGGGTGATTTATAATTTTTAAGTTTATAAAAACAGCACTACATAACACAATCATAAAGCGATAAGAAGCAAATCAAACATAGCACACAACCATAGTTACATTACAAACGGTACTAGGGCACAACTGAGGTTCTGGGGACATAAGACTATGTGATTACAGCATGGGAGTTTTCTTTTTACAAGTCAAAATCCGCTGTCATAGACAACGTCATCTACCGCCACAATGGTATGTCTCCCCCTGCTACACTAGTAGGTACAAAAGAGTAGCTATCCCTTAGTAGCTACGGCTGTTAGTACTTCTTTGCCATCGTCCATCCTAGGCCGGCATCCAACAGCGAGGTCGACCTACGGAGCGTCGTCACGGAGCTACGGCAGTCTAGAGCCGACTGCAGGCTTGGTCTCCACGGCTGCGGTGCTAGTACCGTGGGGAGCCTGCAAGCGGCCTGGAGTGGTCCTGACGATCTCCACGCTAGAGTCGGGCACGGGCTCCTCCTCCATAGGCTCGTCGGTGTCGCCGTGAGGGGCGCTGTCACCAGAGCTGAGGGCGCGGGAGAGGTACTCTCCATGGCTGCCACCATCGCTGTCCTGGAGGTGTGGTAGCTGTGCCACTCGCATGTAGATGGGTCGCAAGTGTGCTGGTCCAACACCGGGGAATGGGGTGGCACTGCCGGCTTCCCGTCGGAGAGGCGCACTAGAGCACGCTTGCGGGGGGTGGTCTTGGTGCGAGCTCCCTGCCGAGCAGGAGCACTCTCCTCGGACGCGGGAGTGTCACGAAGTCTCCCCCTCAGTGACACAGCAATCCCGGGCACACTCTTCCTCGCCGTGCGGTGAGTAGGAGGGTACAGGGACCGCAGCTAACGTTGCAGTGCCTCCAACTCCTGCTGATGTGCTGCGTGCTGGTCGGAGAGAGCCTTCTTCAGGCCCTCCTCACTCGCCCGGGCTGCGTCGAGGGCAGCACGGGCTGTAGCGAGCTGAAACAGCGCCATGTCGCGCTATCCCTGCGCGTCTCCGAGCTGCAGCTGCAGCGAGTCGTGCTGCTACTGCACCTCGTCACACTGCGCCAGTGCAGCGTCGAGTAGTGTCTGGACCGCGTCCTACTAAGAGTGGGCAGTCTCGAGCTGCTCCTGCAAGACGCTAGCCTGTCCCTCGGCAGTGAAAGCGCGGAGGGACTGCGCTATCCACTAACCTCGGAGCTCCTCATAGGGACGGTGCTGTGCTATCATGTACTGCGTCATCTCCACCAGCGTGAGGTCCTCCACTGTCTTGGTAGGGCCTCCAAGTGTGCCCAAACGGTGCACCCATGTCGGGTCGTCGGTGACGAGTACCGAGAAGTAGCGCACGGGGGTGGCTCCAGTGAAGTCGATGTTCACTGTACACACGTGGAGTAAGGCCTCACGGGCTGCTGCCTCTAGGGCGGAGTCGAAGCTGGGACCAGTGGTCAGCATTGTCCACGTCGACAGTGGGTACGCCACGAGTCGGGTCTCCACCTCGAACAAGGTGTACTCGTTGGACTCCAAGCTCCTCTAACGGTACGACACGGGTATAGTGTACCTGAACAATGAGAGCGTACGAGCAAGGATCGCGGGAAACCCGTCGATCCCTCTCGTCTCGAGGCCGAGGTGGGTCCACCCTCCAGAGGCCATCTGCAAAGAGACGGTAAACAAAAGGATTAGTGAACTAAAATAGACAGGTAAACAGCATAATAAAATAGGTACCCAAGCAATATAAGCGCGTGTGGGCATGAGTCTCACTAGAACATAGTTTCACAAAGAAAACTTATCGTCCTAACCGTATGCTATCACGAGTCACATTCTAAGGTCTTGTCCTACGGTCAAGTATGGCTCTGATACCACTTTGTAAGACCCTCTTCTAGGAACGAGAGTCCTTGTGCCTTCTGTACCAATTCCTGGACTGGTAGTTGGTACGCACATCAAGAACAAAGCGATATCATTACACATAAGGGTCCAAACTGTGGCAGAACCGCCCTAAAACACTGGACGGCTCGCCTAGGATCGATCTCGGGTGATATTGAGCAACAATACCCAAATAGTACAACACGAGTATAATATAAAATAGGAAACCGATTAAAGTCTTACAATAGCGTTCAAGTAGTCTTAGGAGCGATAGGTTCAAAACAGAGTTTAAAACATAGTGGGAGTGATACAGAAGAGATACGACGGTTTTCTACTATGAAACATATCTTGCCCTAAGACATGCTTTACTCCTCGCGATCGGAGCTCGGTGAGGAGAGAACTGGTTCACAGGACTAGTTCGCAGGAGCCTCACCTTCCCATACTCTTTGGCCGCAACAGCTACACCAGCTACCTACAGGGAGAGCTACACACAACAAAAAGGGAAACAACAAACCGTGAGTACTAATTACTCAGCAAGTCTTACCCGTCAAAATGGCTAACTACAGCAGACTCTTATGCATGAGGAGCTGACTCACAGGGATGGCCATTTGCATAAAACATAGCTCTAACCGCGGATCCTTACTTTCAACTTTTAGTGATAAGTTAAGTTCACGGAATGTAAATTTAATTTGCACTATAAACTATAGGAGACATGGTTATCAAGCAATTTCCTATTAACTAAGCAAACAATTCATATTATTATTATTATTAGTCCAGTCGTTACGTACACGCTTCTCAGAAGCTACACGTGGTAACCTTTCACAACAATACCATAGGGTCGGCCCGACGCGCACCTCTCCCAAGCACATGGTCCTCTATGCGATCACTACGCTGGGTGCATCCATGGTTAGATCTAAGGCTTTTCTCTACTCCCCGTTGAAAGAGAGGTAGGGTTACATCCAACCACTACGGCATCGAGCTACATCAGTTTTCTGGGTCCTATGTCCCCAGTATGCCTTCAGTACAGTTCAAACTTGCTCAACAGGGCCACACTCAAATCGGTCCTTAACCGACACAGACGGGGCTACCACCACGAAGGCCCAGCCTTCTCAAACTCTCCTATACTCTATTCCAGCCCGGTCTCAGGTTTATTCAAGTGTGGGATAAAATCAAACCTATAATCTCGCGAGTGAGGTTTCTCATTCACTCGACTTCTACTGTTGATTAGAACTCATAGCCTAGCTTTACATCGAGTTACCTGTACCAATATACTCAATAGGGGTAATTGGTACTATCATGCATCTTAAGGTTTCAAACAACTCCTACAACTTAATGCACAGTACATTAGCTATACAATACATAGTGACAAAACAAAAATTTAAAATAGGGTTAATGCACCGGGGCTTGCCTTCGGTTTGCTGAGAGTTAGCACAAACAAGAGGAAGGTCTTCAGCGACGGACGACTCCGGAGCGATCAGCGCTAGATCTTAGTCTTCTGTGATGTTTTCTAAATTTGTGAAACGATATGCGAGTGCGATTAGTGATGCACCTAATGACATCTAATATTTTACTCGTCATCGCATGTGACAAAGATGCTCACAAGCGATGATGTGCTCATGAATGCATATGAAAAGGATGAATATGCGATGATATGACAAGAAGAGTATGATGATGATTTCATGAAAAAGGATTTTATTAGGCTAAGGTGCTGCTGGGATTTATATAAAAAGGGGTTTTGAAATGAATTTCTATATTATACTAAATAGTTCATAATAGGTAAGATTACATCTAAATTTTTCTTAATATGGTTCTTGAAGGCATAAACTACAATTTTAGTTGCTCATAATATTAATAAGGCTATAAACTAATGTCTAGACCAATTTTATAATTTATGGCATTATTATGAATTTCTAATGAATTAATTCGTATCTAAGAGTAATAAATTTTTTATAAATAATATATAAGTGTATAAATTCTAAGTAACTCTAAAATGACATATATTAATTAGTAGAACATAATTATGCATTTTTCACATTTTTAATATGCAGTAAAATAATGATATGCATGTATGTGCAATGCACTTTGTTTAATTTTTAGAATTAATTCTAATGCAGAAAATGCAACTTTGGAAGTTCTAAAATATTCTAAATGATGAGAGGATTCCAACGGTATATCATTTGTAATTTTTGGAGTTCATATGCATTTTCTATGATTTTTGCAAGTTTTTACAAATTTCTGCGCAAGGAATAAATGATTTCTGAGATTATTCGAATCCGGGCGCCACGTGTCGGCACCTGGTAGCAGCCGCACGGAAACGCCCTGGATTAACGGCCGCACAGGATCGGGGCACGTGGCCACAAAAAATCTCGCGCGCTCGTGACCCTGGCCGGGCTGACCGGCCATGGAGGCCTCGCCGGAGCTCGGCTCTGGGCGGTGGAGCTCAGAGGAGCCGGCCTAAAATGATCATCATCGCGAGGGAAACTCGGTGGTGGGGTCTAAAGGCGGCGGTGCTCACCAGACGGAGGTCGACGGCCACAGGCGGCTCGGGAGGAGCTCCAGTCGCGTCGTGCCGGCGCCACAGGGGACGAGGACCCAAACGCTTGGCTCCTAGAGCTTGTCCGGAGCAAGAGGAAGACCGGCGTCGAGGTTGTCGTCGACGGGAGGTGCCGGAGGGTGGTCGGCACCGGCAAGGTCCTGTGGTCCGGCGACAGTGGCCACAATTTCTTTCAAAATTCCTACGCCACAGCCCAAGATTTCGATCGATTAACAAGTCTAGAGGAGGGTTCAGCTAAGAGCTGCTCGAATCGCAAAGTAATCGATGAAAATCCCAACCGGGCACGCCAGATTTCGAAGAACTGCAGCGGCAGGTTCCAAAAGCCCGATTTGGGGAAAATTTGAATCGGCGCGGCTTGCGGCAGGGAAGGAGGGAAGGAGCTCAGGGCAGCTTTAGGACGTGTGGGCGCAGCTCCTCGACGAAGTGGAATGGCCGGAGATAGCTCGGAGGTGGCTCTTGGCAGCAGCTCGCGTTCGGCTGGGAGAGCTGCGCACGGGACAGAGAGAGTGAGGAAAAATATGGAAGAGACGGTCGGGAGGGCTTGGACACGGGCGAGGATCGTGTCCGCGCGAGGGCACGTCCCCAGTTCGTGGCGCGCATGCAGGGGTGACACGGCATGCGCGCGGCAGCTGGCGCTCTGCGCTGGTCGCTGAAGGTTGGTGGGGAGCCAACAGTGCGGCTGGCAGGCGGGGCCCGCGCTTCCTTTTTATTTTCCCAAATTTTCTCCGAATTTCCTGTGCAGCTCTCTGTTTTTGACCCGAAATGCACTCTTTCTGAGCTCCAAAAATTCTGAAATTTGGTAGGCTGGTATATCTTTTGAAAAGGAACAACCTTTATTTTGGGCATAAGTTCAAAATCGAAATAAATAAAATGATATTTAATTTTTGAAGACAGGTTACCTTTTAAAGGAAAAATAAATTACTTGGGGCTTTTAAACCTCAAATTAAAATTTTCCAAAAACTTCTAAAATTCAAGTGGTTGCAAGAAATTTCAAGAGGGAGTTTTGTTTCACAACATTTCATTGAAATTTTTGAACTCATATTTTGAATTTCAAACTTAAATTTGGGACCAATTTGAAACTGGGTTTGAATTCCTTCGAGCTCAGATTTTTCAGGAATTTCAAATTCAAATGAAGTGTCTCATTATTCGAAAACACAAAGTGTTACACAAATGTACCACACGCCTTTGGAAAGGTCTAAGAAACGTAGCTTATATTACATTCAACAAGTCAGCGCAGCGACTCTTTTTCAAACATCACAAGGGCCTAGGCACACAGCCACACATTCTAAAACACGGGCATCTACACCTACTCACACGTCAAAGACAATATAGAAAACTAATCGTAGTGTGCCCGAATAAATAGCATGCCAATACACAACGGCTTATACGGAAGGATTTTACACTCTGCAGAGGTTGTACACTGTACCCACAGGTTGTGCTCCTCTTGATCAACAGAGTTGCATAACGCTTACCCCACAACTACATAGGCTTTCACAGATTCCACCCAAGACGCATCCAGGGGCTATCCGTCGGGGTTTCACCTCCGATGACGCGACGGTACTTTCTCGGAGCCGGAGAGTGAAGATTTACCACCGTCACGTCTTTTTTTGTCCCCTACTACGTCGGGTATTACCAAACCAAGGGCTATATCCGTGAGCTTATGGTCCCATTACACGGGCAATTACATGGTTGAAAGCCAGGCAGCGAGTTATCTCACGCCTTGCTCCTGGCCTCTTGTGTCCTACCAACCTCCTAGTGGTTGAATGTGGAAAACCTACATAGCAGGGGTAAGTCTCTCCCATTTGTCAGGGTTTTGTGGTTGCACGAAATTGCTAAGCCGAGGACTAAAGAACCTGTCCTTATATGGCAAGGGTGGCAGACTCGTCCACGGCAGGTGGACCAAACTGAAACCTATACACGTATCACCATCACCTCTTGTGAGCCACCCCACGACCGGAATCATCCCTCATCACCAAGCACCATTTGTACTAATCCCACCCATTTTATTTCACTCACAACACCAAACACATTTGAATGCACTTTGTAAACGAATGGTGTATGGTGTGGCGGTGCAAGGCACCGCAATTAAGGTCCTAAGCATTCCACTATTCAAGGCAACTTTCTGTTCTTTAAAAGTATTTAAAGATGGATATGGATAACAAGGGTGCGTCGTCAAACAGCTAACAAAGTGGTTATTCATATTAACTACAGCAAGTAACTGACATTAATATAAATACCTAGTAGCAAGTGGGTATAAAACCACACAACATTTTAACGGAGTTTATAAAATAAAGGCAAGCATTAGGCTCTATAGGTGTAGCACTAAAACATAGGTTCAATATAGTTCAAGGGGGTGTTAGGACTTGCCTTCAGCGGCGTCCTTAGGCTCTTCTTCGAACTCGGGCTCCTCAGGCTCTCCTTCCTCTTCGGGATCTTCTTCAGCTACAAACAACAATCACAATAAGACTACTAAAGAAAGCTACAAAACTACAAAAGAAACAAGCATCAAACAGATCATGGAGTTTGGATAGCCTAGGATGGTAGGGCTCGTGATGGTGATTCTAACGGTAGGTTGGTGGTTGTGATCGGAGTTAAAATGCGACGGCAAAGTGGCCGACAAGGTGGCTGTGATGAACTGTGGGAAAACTGCGTGGACACTAGGTTCGGCCTGTGTTCACAACCCCTGGACAGTCGGGTGTCTAGAATCGGGGATTTTCCGTGGGCACGTGAAACTGTGACGTGTCCGTGGACACGTGGACACATGGACACATGAAACTGTGACGTGTCCATGGACACGTGGACACATGGACACATGAAACTGTGACGTGTCCGTGGACACATGGACTGTGACGTGTCTGTGGTCGTGGACATGGGTTCGGGGTTTCGTGGACACGCAAGCATCGTGACATGTTCGGGGATTCGTTGACACGTGAGAATCGTGACGTCTTCGGGGATTCGTGGACACGTGAGAATCGTGATGTGTTCGGGGATTCGTGGACACATGAGAATCGTGAGTGTTTGGGGATTTGTGGACACGTGAGAATCGTGAGTGTTCGGGGATTCGTGGACACGTGAGAATCGTGACATGTTCGGGGATTCGTGGAGACGTGAGAATCGTGACGTGTTCGGAGATTACGTGAGAATCGTGACGTGTTCGGGGATTCGTGGACACGTGAGAATCGTGACGTGTTCGGGGATTTGTGGACACATGAGAATCGTGATGTGTTTGGGGATTTGTGGACATGTGAGAATCGTGACGTGTTCGGCGATTCGTGGACACGTGAGAATGGTGACGTGTTCGGGGATTCCTGGACATGTGAAAGCTATGACGTGTTCGTGGACACGTGAACTATAACGTGTCCGTGGACACGGGTTCGGGGATTCGTGGACACATTGTCCGTGGCCGTGCCCATGTCCATGACCATGACTGTGGACACGGGTTCGTGGCTGTGTCCAAGGTGGACATGCGACTGTGTCCATGTCCGGTGACACAAGACCGGGTGTCGAACTCAGCGTGAACGTGAGCGTTCCTGTGTGAACGGCCGTCTCGCAGAGTCACGCAGCCCATTGGTGGGGGACCAGGGCCGTGCTCACTGTTCAGCGTATGTGTGCTTGCCAGAGCGCGTACTAGCGTTCTGGAGGCGCTCTGGCGCATTCCGGGCACGCACGGGCGCGCACTGGTGCGTCCCGGTGCGTTTCGGACGCGCACTGGCCACACTCCGGGCACGAACCGACGCGGCCTAGCCTGCCCGTGCGCGGAAAGGGCGGCCGAGGCCAAGTGTGTGTGCACGAGTCAGACCTCAAACGTGCATAGGTGCGGAGGGTGGTGGTGTGGTGCTTGTCGTGGATGGCGGTGAGCCGGAACGGAGGCGTGGCGTGAGTGCGCGTCGGACGCGCACTGGCACGCTGTGACATCCCGAATTTTAGGAGTAGTCTAAAAACACGTAATTCAAAATTTTTTCTAACTTTCACACTAACATTTTTCTTTCTACTTCTCACCTCTTCTTTTCTTTCCTATTTCAAAAGGTGAAAACCTCACTAAATTAAACCTTATCTAAATTGAAGATTTCAAAATAATAAAATTTGAGGTGTGACAAGTGATTGAGCCCCTTTTTGTTCTCTTTTCCTTGCTGGTTGTTCTACAGCGTTCTTAATTCTAACTAATTGAATCCTGAGTCCAACCAATTCCCTAGAAATTTTGGATCCGTTTAACTCCTGTGAACCTATTGCTTCTGAATTCCAATCCTATCGAACTCCGTGAATTCCAAACCAGGCCAATTCTTTTGATCTTTTTGACCTCGTCCGAATTAATTTACCCCATTCAAATAGCCATTTATCTTCCGAATTCCATAGAATTAAATCTATTCAGAATTTGAAAATGATTCCAAAACGAAAGATGTTCACCCTGAAAAGTTCTTCAACTCTGCAAAATTTCACATTCACCGGAGCCCGGCAAGTTGACCTTTTGAAGGAAAAACAGAGGCTGCTGCTGAAATTTCGGAAAAATCAAAAAAATAAAAAGAAGTCGTGGGTCCCGCCTGTCAGCGTCTTCTCCATCCCTATCTCCTCCTCTCCTGTCTTCTTCCTCGCGCCGCTTAGCCAGCACATCGGCGCGAGCAGTGCCACGCGCCACGCCACGCGCCACGCCGACACCTTTCGCCGCTGCCGCGTGCGTGGACACGCGCCTCCTGCGCGGAGTGAAGTTGGCCCTCGATTTCGCCCCTTTCCATCTCGAGCC
>BCLG01000085.1:6766-36428 GCA_001602295.1 Zoysia matrella
CTCCTGCGCGCGCCAACAACATTTCGCGCATCCTCGATAGCCCGACGTGCCCCGCCGCGCCAGTACAGCGCGCCCCGATTGGACCCGAGCGCGCCGCCGCTGTCTCCGCATCCTTTCAACAACCCGATGTGCCTGCCGCCCGCTACAGCCCCGACAAAAGCTTGTGCACCCCACGCCGCTCCTTCCTAGCCCCGGACGCGCTCAACGCTTATCCGCCACCTGTCCCAGCCGCTCTAGCCGCACCAAACACGCCGCTGCCCGCCTTCAAGTCACTGCCAGGCCCCACATTCAACCTCATCCGGCTATAAAAAGCCACCCCAAGCCTCTTCTGAGCTCCTCACCCCGCTCACTGTCCCCAATTTCGGCCCAAACACAAAGAAATCATTTTCCCCCAAAAATTTCGCCACCTCGGCCGCCGCCACGATTCCACCTCTCCCGCAAGCTTTTGTCCATCCTCTCTGCACCTGCGGCTCGCCCAAGACCTCCTCCTTTGCCTCCCGGTCATTGGAGCTTGTCCCCGTCATCACCAAGCTCCAGCACTGAGAGCCACCTCTTCCTCTCGGTGCCCCTCCATCGACAGCCATGTACGGGCGTCTCCGGCCACCGAGAACCCCTAGGTGAACTCACCATACAGTCCTCTCTCTCCTGGTCAAGTTCCCGTCAAGCTTCAAGCACACTGGCGAGCTTTTCTCCCTCTTCGGCGATGCTCCGGCGAAGGCGCCGCCGTCCTGCCCCTGTCCGGCCGCCGTTGCCCCCCTCCCCTCCCCCCGGGGCCACTATTGGCCGTTCGATCGGCATCGGACGCGTGAGAATAACCCGTAGATCCCCAACCGGCCATTTTAAATAAATCCTAACTGTCCGATTCCAAAAGAATGGCACAAATTAGTCCACATCGCTCTTTAATCCTTTTTAAAATCCTAACCATATGACCTAGATCCAAGGACCCCAAGCCTCCACGTCGCCCTTTAATCCTTTTTAAAATCCTAACCATCCGACCTAGATCAAGGAACCCAAGCCTCCGCGTCGCCCTTAAATCCAGACCCTCCATTCCTGATCCAACGCCTAGATTAAACCGGCTCAGTTTTATAAATAAAAATAAAAGAAAAACTCACGACCCCACCTGTCAGCCTGATATAGTAGAACACTATGTGCACCCGGCTTAGTACACCCAAAAATATATTCTGAAGCCTTTTAAGCCTAGTACACCCAAAAATAATTCTATAAATTCCAGAGAATGCCATTCTTGCATCCAAGCCCCTGTTATTCTATAAAATTATATTTTAAGCCTAGTAATTTTATAGTTACACCCTCACCTTTTCTTTAATTATAATTTAGTCCTAAATATTTACACCTAGGTCCCTATATGACCCTGCTAACCTTTTAATAATTCCGGATTAGCACCTGGTGAATTTCTGAAGTTATAATAAGGTCCCTAGAACCATCATACACACTCAAACCACCATATCTTTTTAACCGTAAATCTGTTTTCAACGATTTTTGTACTGTTGGAATCCCTGTATCAAGCTCCACCTCATCAAATCATCCAAACCCTATTGACTCCCTGATCTCAATGGTTTTTCTTATTAGAAAGTTTTATTGGAGCTTTAACTCGATTCCTTTTATTAGCTCTTATTGGTTTGTAATGCTAGTGTTTTAGTAAAATTTATTTTAAGCATAGTTTCGTACTAGTTATAGTGTGCACCTCATCCTATTAGCATGATTTAGTACCATTAATAGCATGCATTGCTACATGTACCCATAGTAGCTCTATGTAGATCAGTTTAATGTTAGAATTACATAATTATTAGTAAAATACTAGATTACCATATATGAATATTAGAAAATAAGTGAACATGGCTCATATAAGTATTTTACCATGCATTCACATGCCTTAGCACCAACATCACGCAATAGTTCTAGAAACTTAACTATAAAGATAAAATGAAGTAATTAATTGTTAATTAAATACTAGCTACTCGTAACATCACATGCAATTAGATAATTATATAATTATTGAGGGCACACTTACACATCTAATCCCATATTAGCATATACTAGTACACATGCCACTTGATGTCTTTAATTTAGTAATTAGTACACGTACCACTTACTGGCTTTAATTTAGTAAATTGAGCATGTAGACTACAATAATTAATTGAATTCTAGTCACTTAAGATGACCTGCATATACTTAGAAATTAAATGATTAGCTGGGACACACTATTCCTCATACCCACATCAACATGATGTCCAACGTGCCTTAATAAATAAATAAACTAGTACATGTACCACTTGTTAGCCTTAGCCTTTTAATTATCTAAATCAAATTAGGTAATTACACACATATAAGTATAAATTTAATAATTAATAATGACGTTGTGCCTTGCACCGCACCTGTAGTGGTGTCACCTAATTAGCATAATAATTTTACTACAAATATAGATTTAATCTCTAGTCACTGTACATTCATCCATTTAGTTATATAATTAAATAAAGGTATTTAGAATGCACCTAGTAACTAATCACTAACACTTGTCCACTAAATATGCTTTATAATAGCTCACACCTTACCCTATTAGCATAGATTGATATAGCCGCCTTAGAATACATTAGTACACCCGTACATGCTAGCTATTTGTAATCTAGCTTAAAGTTAGAATAATATAATTAGTAGTCAAATACTAGTATTACATAATAGAAACATAGATAGATATTAAATAATAGAACTATACATCTTACGGTACATTCACATGTAATAGTACCTATGCCACATATTAGCTTCAGTAAGTTTATTTGTAAAGATAATGATTAATTGTTAATTGCTAGTAATCTCACGCATTTAGATTATTAAAATAAGTAATAATGGCACACTGTGCACCAATCCAGAAGTTATACCAGACAAGGGACACTCACGTGCACCTATGTTCTAGTGAACGGTAGCTACACGTGCATACATATAATTAATCAACAACACGCATGCGTACATGAGTAATGCTTATATCATGTGCCACGCAACCACCCACCACACACTACACGTGTCAACCACTAGAAAAACCTTAACCATTTCCATTGCATGAACTAACGAATCTCCGATTCATACAGAAACCATTAGCAAGTGCGAGTGGCCATCATATTTGTTCACGAGTCCGTATAACGGAAACCCGCACAACACGCTCACTACATCTCTCAAACACTAATAGTAATTACTTAAAATGAAGCTAAACCGCCAACCTATAGTAATTAATTCTAAATTAAGATTCCCTGTAAAATGACAAACCACCACGTCATGCATGCACTCGCATGGTCGGTTCTTCCCTTCGAGTTTAATTGTTCTTCTTTAGAGTTTATTGGATCTTATCGATTCTTGTTGAGCTTTGTTTCTTTTTACGGTAGTTTTATGAGATGTATTCTATCGTATAGACAACGCTAAGTTCGAGAAAGAGCTGGACTCTAAGCGAAGCCAAAAGAACTGACACAAGAGGAAAAGCCCAAAGACTTTCGGCATCAAGCCCGCGATTCAAGACTCGGACTTTGAAGAATATCGAGAAGACGAGTTCCGAAGATTAAGGATTTACAGGCAAGCTCTAACCCATTGATCATATTCATCATATAATTTGCTTGCGCACCCATATGACCTAAATGCTTGCATGTTTATTTTAATCTATGTTAGAACATTGTGTAGTTAATACTCTACTTGATATTACATATTTATATCAGTTACTTGCTCTCATTAAATATGAATAATACCTTGTATCCATTGATGACACCCCTTGATAACCATAGGACTTCCTTCATTTAAGTCTTTTAACGAACGAAAAGTTGACTTGATATTAGATTGCTTAGGAACCCTTATACGATGCAGTGCATCGTCACACCGTACACCAATCGTCTTATGAAATGAGTTAAAATAAGTTTGGTGGTGTGTGTAAAATAAAGTGGGATGAGTGTTAGCGTAACTGGTGCTAGGTGAAGTTTTCTAGTTGTGGGGCGTGGCTCCTGGTGAAAGGTGATGTGATATATGTTAAGTTTCGGTCTGGTTCACCTACTGTGGACGAACGCCGCCCCTGCACATAAGGACCGGTTCATTGGACCTCAACGTAGTGATTTCGTGCAACCACAGAGCCTGTATGAACGGGACTGAGTCCACCCTTTTTGGTTATCTACAATGACACCTAAGGCGGTCGAGAGACATAAGCTGCAGGAGCAGATGTGAGATACTCACGGTCCGGTCTTTGATTACAGCAATAGCCCACGCCATGGGATCGTATTGCCCACCAGTATAGCCCTCTAGTTTTGTAATAAACCCGTGTATGTACAGGGTCTAGGGAGTGGATGTGGATGTCTTAAATGCACGGTCTGGCTACGGAAATGTGCTATCAGGTCATCGGGTTACTCGAGAGATGACCTTTGTATGCATCTTGAGGTGAACTTTGTGGATAGTTTAACGTGCATTAGAGTGAATGTTATGCGACTCTGTTGATCAAGAGAAGCATAGCCTGTGGGTGCAATGTACAACCTCTGTAGAGTGTATTAATCTATTAAAAATGGCCGTTGTCACGGTATTAACACACTATAGCTTGGACTCACTTTGATTAGTCTCTATATTATCTTTAATAGAGTGAGTGAGTGTAGATGCCCATGTTTTGAAAAGTGTAGGCCGTATGCCTGAGCTGTTATGGCATTGTGCCGGAAGGCCCAACTAAAACTTAAGTACTAGCAGGATTGATGAATATCTCTTCTAGGACCAACCTACTAAAATATGGATAACAATTGTCTCGCCTCTCGATGCAAAGCTTTTGTAGTGAATTTTGCATAAAACTGGTTTTTTAAAAAAAAACCTCATAGCCTAATCTTTGCTACAACCAAATATGTATTTATATATACCTTTGCTTAGTGTTAGGGCTTGCTGAGTACCTCACCCGTTTGCTGTTATGGTTTTAGATAGTGAAGATTGAGTAGAAGACGATGATGTGCTAGGTTTTCGTTCTGCTTCCTAAAGTTGCTTGTGGAGTTGGGTCTTGTTTTTCGTTGTTTATCTCACCTCTAGCTGGTCAACTGGTTGTAGATATTTTAATTCTCACCGAGTTGCCGCTAAAGGTCCGGTATCAAGTATATTCTCTCTATCCGCAGTATGCTTTTTGATATACATTCTGATGTGTTAGTGCGTAATTAAGCTACTGATGATCTAGAGACTGATACGTAATGTATAGTGTATCTCAGAATTGGGGTATGACAGTAAACGCGCAAGGCGAGCGCACGCGGTTGGCGTGGGCGCGCGGCGCCATGCTGACTCAAGGTGTACATGCTGGGTGTTGAATAGTATATATATATCATCATTCACTTGAAAATATTATCATCAGTTGGCGTGAGTATAGATGATCTGGTAAGTTAGATAAATTTATTCGAAGTGTCCATACTGGCTCAGTTACGTGGAACTTGTGTCTGTTCAGAACGAGGCTGAATAAGGAAAATGCATGGAAAAGACAAATCAGATTTGCCTTCTGATTCAGGTTGGTCGTTCCCAACATGGATCGGGACGCCTGTCATGAAATGAACCAATACTTGGAACCAACGGTTTTCTTAAGAATTATGACCAATAACAAATGGACACATCATCACGCCACGTGTGAAGCTGGAGAATAGTGTCATACGGAAGCTACATCCCGATGACTTTTTTTATATTTGTCTATAGAACGTCATATATAGATGTTATTATCAAGATCGTGCTGTCCATCTCCACCTGGCCAAATAATACGCAGACTCTGTCGTACTGAAGCCCTCCAGCCCTGAGACACAAAGCAAAAGGAGACTAGAGGCATTATGGTTATTTTGTCATAAAATATTTTCAGAATATTTTTTGTGATGTCCTGAAAAAATAAAACTTGAAATCACTGTGTCTTGGAAAAAATTCTCAAAATCGCTGTGTTCTGTAAAAAATACTCGAAATCGTTGTGTTCTGCAAACAAAATCAAATAGAGTAGTTTGTTCTAGACAATATCATGTATAAACGATGTCTTGTAGATTCTTTTTTTTAGCATGTCAAAACTGATGGGAGACAAAAAGAAATAAAAAAACTACATTCGTTCCAGATAGGGAAGTTTAAAACTGTGCCATAACAAACAGCTTATAGATTTGCAAAGCAGGGGAAGGGCAGGCTCAAGTGGCTCTGCGACGCCACTGTCGACCACCCCAACGCGGCCAGGCTCAATGACAAGCTGCTGGCCTTGGTCTTTGCAGTCCTGGGCTCTACGCTGCCGAGTTCGCCATGGCAAGAGCTGCTCGTGCGCCGCCGATCAGGCGGACGCAGGAGCTCCGAACGAGTGGCGAACAGGGTAGCGCTAAAAAGTAGATTTTAAATTCAAATCGACTTTTCCGCTCAAAATTTAACTATGTTTTCAAATCCATTTAAAACATCGTGTCTATTAAATTAATGCAATAAAATAATATAACAATGTTTTGGTATTTTTTGAATTTTAAAAACTTATAATATGATTTTTTAATATTTCTATTGCACTAAAAAATTAGCATTTCATATACATTTAGATTGCATTAAGAGTAAAAATTTATTAAAAAAATTAAGGCTTCCTTTCGAATGCAGGAGTTTTGTTGGAATCTCACAGTAGTTTTATAGGAATCAGTTCAATTTCACAGAAAAAATACAGTAAACAAGAGAAGTTCCATGTTTCAAAAAAGAGGTATATAAAAATAAATATAAATATGTTCAGATTATGTCAAAATTATGCGAAAAATATCTAGATATTCAAATTTTCAATTGTGTTAACAAAATGTGGGAGCAATGAGAGTCAATTTTATTAAATATGAAGCTTTATATAATAAATGGTAAAGCTAAAAAAATGTTTAAATTATGCTCCATTGATTCGTGAAAAGTTGAATTTTAAAAATTAAAATTATAAAAAATATCTATGTAGGATTTTTTGTTGCATTATTTGTATAAACATGATGATTCAAACAAAGTTTAATAGTTGATGTGCGATGTCACGTGAATAATCATATTGAATTAAGGATGAAACTGACTCTCTAATAAAGTTTGAAGATTAAATTGAACTTTTAATAGTTGAAGAACGAAACAGACATATCAGTAATAATTGAGCGACAAGATTGCACATTTCTCCAATGTTTTTCTACCACCCTTTCCATTCTAAAATAGTAATAAGTGACTTTTTTTACTTTTAGAAAACAACATTTGACTATTTATCTTATATAAAAAAATTACAAAAATATAAAAACAAATAAATCATACTTAAAATATTTCATAATAAAATAACAATATTTTTATAAATTTTAAAACGTTTAAAATTCTCGAATGACTTTTATTTTGGGATACCTTAGAGGCTACTACAGTCCTGGCCCACTTACTAGAGTTTGTGAAACCTTTCTCCTCTATCATCATTTCCGTTGCCCATAAGGCAAAATCTACCCGTCTCCACCGCGCGGTCCGCACCTGCTCCGCCCCCGACGACGAAGCAGAGCAGCGCCGGCCTCTTCCTCGCCTAGGATGCTCCCGGCGCTAGGTCGCCAATCTCTGCCGTGGCTCAAAGAACGGCGGCGGTCTAGCGGCTGCCCGGAGTCGCGGAGCGGAAACTCCAGATGGCCGAGGCGCTCCTCCTCCCGCGCCGCTTCTTCGCCCCGTCCACCGCCGAGGCATCCTCCTCCGCCCCTTCTTCCCCAACGTATTGGGTGGCTCCCTCGCCATACTCACCGCAGCAGGCGCGTCTGGCTGCCGCACAACCATGGTCCCGCCGGCTCGGTCGTCTCAAGGTGCGCGCTCTCTTCTTGGAGCTGGGAGTGGCGCTGGAATGGTTGCGGCTTTGTCCCTGGCCGTTGAGAAGTGGTCCTCTGGGGTTTCTTTCTGGTTTTCGTCGAACGGCTTAGTTGGAGGCTCTTCCTCGTTTAGTAAATTTGGTAGTTTGGGATGGTGCAATGTGTTGATCCGTGGTGCACATCTGATTTGGGTTTTAAGAAGCAAACTAAGTATACCTTTTTGTTCCTTATAAACAATTATTGCTAGCGTAGCTCTAGCCTACCCCAATTTTCCAATCTAAAAATCTTTGATTTTGTGTTGTAGCTCAGCTACATGTGGGTAGGTGTCTGAACCGTCCATTGTGACAATTCTTGAACTTGTGGATGTTTTCTTATAAAGGCTTGTTGAATCTATATATGTGCAGTTTGTAGTCGCTGTAAATGTTTGCTGCTTTATTCATACTGCAGGGTGTCTAATAGATTTGTTGTTTTGGTCCAGGTACACGCTGCAGTCACTGAGAACAGCGACCGGCCAAAGTGGTGGGAGAAAAATGCTAGTTCAAACATGATTGACATCCATTCCACACAGGAGTTCTTGGATGCACTGAGAGATGCCGGAGATCGGCTTGTTATTGTCGAATTCTACGGAACCTGGTGTGGTTCATGCCGGGCACTCTTTCCAAGGGTAACTGCCACGAATCATGATTTAGCCACTTTATTTTTTTTATTTCAGCTACCTCAAGCATATTTTATTGGCTATGAAACTCTGCGTACAAAGCTTACTCTGACAAACTACTATGAATACAACTCATTGTGCTACTCATTTTGTTGTCCCTACAATAAATAGACATATATTGTACCTCTGTTCATAACCTTGTCAGCTAAATGTAATCTTGAATTAATCTTAATGTATTTGCAGTCAAATTTGGATCTAAAATTGCTTTATTACATTTAAACATCCTTATGAGAACTAGTCCAAGATGTAACTGCTACATCAACCATTCAACCATCTAGGTATTACTGGCTGATTGGTGAAGCAGGGTAGGAAAAATATGTGACAATACATAGTTAAAAAAAATGTGACATTGCCTGACACTGTATGTACTTTTGATTTGGATAATTGACACAGTGCCAGTGTGCCACAGGGGTAATTGAACTGACACACAGTAAATAGATTCGTATGTAGAGATCACACAGCATGAGACTCCATATAATATATGATCTTCGTAATGCAATTTTCACTTATGTAGCACAGTCCTATTGCTAACATACTCTCACACGATTAATTATCACTTTTTTGAGGTTTTATTGATACCTTAAAAGATGTATGTAGAGTTACATCCGCTTCTTTCTTCTATCGCAATGTAGATTAAGAGTGGAGTAATTCAAATGGTATTATATCTTTTTGAACTAAATGGCAAGGGAAACGACAAACTATCACATATGTCAGCACTGCATGGGAGGCAAATACTACTTAGTATGATCCAATAATTTCTTGAGCTTGTAGCTCATGTGACAATGGCTTAATTTGATCATCTATAGTCAAAATTTAGCAGTAGATAGGGCCCCAAGTTTTATGATGGAAATATGGAATCAATGCTTGCGATGCCACCACAAAAGTTCACTGTAACTTGAAACAAAACATCTTTTGTCTTAGCACATTATTTTAGGTTGTCATTTCATTGGCAATCTAACTTACGTACTTAGGTGTACCCTGACTATGTGTCCGTGCACTAGTTTGACCACCCCATTGACCTATGTGGCTCTTGCCATCAACAACTCATTAATGTCTTTGCATCTGACACTCTAGTTTATTATTGTAGAATGAACTGATTAATCTGCCATTGGAGGAGTATGAGCCTTTACATTTTTCTATGTTGACTGACGAAGTTATTAGACTCCACATTTTTTCTTTATCTTCTTATTGTACTCTGATAGTTTAGCATTTACATTACATCTGATCCTCCTGAATTAAGATGTATACAATATTGACTTCCTAAAATATGTTCAAAATCTGACACTCTTCATTCATGTTGCAGCTCTGCTGGATAGCTTTGGAGAATCCTGATATCTTGTTCCTAAAAGTAAATTTTGATGAAAACAAACCTATGTGCAAGCGGCTGAATGTAAAAGTCCTTCCTTTCTTTCACTTTTACCGTGGATCTGATGGGCTACTGGAGGCTTTCTCATGTTCCTTAGCTAAGGTAAGAGTTCGAGCTCCATCTCAAATTCTATGATAAAATGCCTTATTCGATAAAAATTATAAAATGTCTTTTGACAATTTGTTACCACTCTGCAAGTGACCGGTCATTTTGTTGTTTTGGATAAGCCATGAGTTCCAATCTTTCAGATGATTATTGCAATTTAGTATGCACTATAATACTATTTAAGTTTTCTTCGTGATATTCCCTGGTTCCAATTTCCTCAGCTATGTTTCCATTTGAAATTGGGCAGGAGCGTTGACTGCACACCATTTTAGCTGGCGTGCATTCTACTTCTACTGCTCCTGTTCATGTTTCTACCTACATATATCCGTTTCACATATGCAGTTTCAGAAGCTGAAGGACGCCATTGCAGTTCACAACACTGCTTGTTGCAGCATCGGCCCACCTGCTGGAGTTGGAGATGTGAACTTGGTGGATAACGCGAGCCCCCAGGAAAAACCTGCAGAAGCTTGCTCACGGTAGATACTATGAGACTGGTTTCCCCACGCTCCAGTGCTACGTCCTGCTCATTTTATTTTTTGCCCCACTATAGATCTTACTGTAATCAGCTCAGGGGAATCTTTCAGTTTTCTGGTTTACGAATCAGATGTTGTAACAATTATACTTTTTCATTGTTGAAAGTAGAAGTGTATCATAGCATGTAGAGCCTAGCTCAATTGGTGAACGGTGTGGATGTACATCCTGACCACCTAATCAAGTCCTCTTCGATGTGAATTTGGGTGACTATTTTCTTCTTATTGTAGCGCCACCTAGTTTCTCCTAGGTTATCGAGTTTTTTTTTTTTTTACTTTTCCTTATTTTGGACAAAACAATAGAGTTGTACATCATTTTAGAAGGATGTTGCTATGCACTCCCTCTGGTTTTAAAACATTATACTGTTGATTTCAATATTACATCGATCATTTGTCTTAGGGCCTGTTTGGAAGTCTTGAATTGGACGGAATTGATTTGGATTCTATTTTTAAACCTGTTTGGGCAACACATGGATTGAAATTCTAATTCCAGCCTATTTCCCACTCATTGATTGAGAACCTGCTCTTAATTCGAACCCAACCTGATGGAAATCGCTAGAAATCTTCTCCTAACTCCTGATCCCCACACGCTCGTTCGTCGTCCCCGAAGCATCGCCAGAGGGGCGCATTGCCACCGCCGCCGCCGCCGCCAGTGCCCTGCCCCTCCTCGACACTGGGATCTACATGCTGGCAGCTTACCGCCCACTCATGTGCGCCCGCTTGCGTCCCCTGGTCACGGGCGTCATTGGCGGTGCGGATCACTCCCAGCGCCTCCATCTCCGGATAGCGCGTGCCTGCCATTCTTCCATCCAGCGCGCACTCTTTTCTTCCAACGCGGAAGGCTCCTCTGCTGCCGGCGCTCCCTGACCGTCTCCGCCTCGATAGGGGCTTCCACTGATCCACTGATTTGACGGCTCCAGACGCGGAGGTACCCGATCGCTTCCGCCTAATGCCAATCTCTTCCCAGTGCCTAATCGTGGTGGCGCTGCTCAGGCACTTCGGTTGCTTCTACTGGTGAGGAGACCATTGACATGAATCACGATGGCTTGATTGAATTTTCTTGGTTCTTCGTTTGTTGCGACTACAGAGCTTGTTCGCTGCTGGGAGCTGGCTTCTGGCCGTGGTCGTGAACCAATTGAATTCTAAGGACAGCCAATTTGATTTTGATTCTAAGAATTTAATTCTAAGGACAGCCAAACAAGAAAAAGAGAATTGAATTTGATTCCACCCAATTCATTTCTAAGCAATTCAATTTCTTAGAATTTGATTCATAGAAATTGATTCAATTTCAAAATTCAAACGGGCCCTTATTAAAAAGTAGGAGTATGATAAATATTATATATTTTTTTAATAACTTGCTTATCATTAAAAATATTGAAACATGACTACTAATTTTAAATAAGAAGAATGATCAGGGTAACATTAAAAATCAAGTTGCTAATATTTAAAGGAGATTTATCTATAGACATTGGGTTAAAAAATTCTTAGCTACAACACATAATTTTTTGTCTGCTCAACACCGCCTATTATCCTAGAGTGAAAAAACATGGGTTAAAAAATTCTTAGCTACAACACATAATTTTTTGTTTGCTCAACACCGCCTAGTATCCTAGAGTGAAAAAAAGATTTTGAAATTTTTGTCATATAGATAAATTTCTCGTATGTTAAAATCATACGGAATGAACAACGGAACACCACCGTAGGCTACTTTCGTAGTGAGTCCATTGTCTCTTGGCCACATTCACTACCATTGACATGTCGCCTGCGTTATGCATTGGGTTTCTGGCTCAGCCTCGGGTAGGACCCTGCTAGTTGACCATATGGCTGCTTTACTGTATACCCTAATCTGCTCTGATTTGTATACCATCACATCAGGGTTTTTGATAAAATGAGAGCAACGGGTTGCCTGAATTGAAGATATGCAGTCAAATATTGGCAGGAGCATTTCTTGCTCTAAATTAAATTTCCATATCACCCTTTTTGACAATATGTTTTTTTTACAGTATGTTAACCCTTAGTTTTTGATTTTCCCCCTCTATTTGAAACAAGAACATAATCAAATGGGATTGGTTGAGAACCCTCATCACCGAAATATTAACTCTCAAGTTTTATTGTGAAAACGAAGCTGTGCAAGTTTTCTATGTGCACAATGATTGCAGTAATATGAAAACAAAACCCAACTTTTGAAACATCCTTGAATCCAATGTCCGACTGCCATCATTGACTTATACCATGAAGTCCAATGACGTTTCCATCGGAGCTGAGCCGATGGCCATTACTGCTAAGCCATTTCATTAATAATGCTACAGTCATTGATATGTTCTTCTTCACGACTCGCTCTGGTCCACGGTTCAACATAAACTGGCTGCTTCATGGCCTGTTTATTTATACAGGGATTGAGAGGGATTAATGCCCCGTTTGGAACACAGGAATTTCACAAAAATTTTACAGAAATATCACAAGAAAAAATAGAGAAATTAAAAAAAAATTTCTGTTTCAAACAGAGCCTAAAGGTGAATAAGAGGGAGTAAATCTTGATCGAGCTTACGAGGGATTCAATCCTCCTCAGTCCAGACCGATCCTCCTCAATTCAGATACACTCCATCGAACAGTTGATTTAGTTTGTGAATCTAAGACATGTACGCCACTAGAAAAAAAAAAAAACACTATTAGAAACCACGAGTTTCCCTAGGTCCTGAATTACCAGGGAATATAGGAAACGGTAGGCTAGCTTTTTCCACAAGTGCTCACATTAAAAAAAAAATAAGTGAGTACAAATGTGTATATGTTACAACTCACAATCCGAGCGATACTGTACTCTTTTGACGCGCGCAAATGCTTCATATATAAACATGGGAGGTGTTCCTAGCTTGCTTTCCTAAAAAAATTAAATATTGGAAATTATTTTATAAGGAGTTATGTGTAAAATTTATCGTGCTCGCATAAGCACGATTAAGTTGATCATTTTTTCATTGAATCAGTTAAGCAGGCCATGCATTTCTATAACATTCTTTTAATTGGGACGGAATTGGCTGTCGTGTGCCTTACAGAATTGACATGAAGCACATTTGATTTCAACTTGTCGGGTATATTTATCTTTTCATTTTAGGTCTATTATAAAAGATTTCTACTATTCATATGACTACAATGATGTTTTGAAGCATGCCAAAATCTAGTGCTTCTCAACATGAGTTTTATCAATGGAGGCATTTCTTTCTGCCAAAGTATAGTCATTGAATGTTTATTATGTTTACTAACATTTATTTAGCTTATCAAATAGCTTGCTGCGATGATTATATCACTAGCGATAGCACATTGCTGTGTCCTGTGCTTCCAAAAATATTTTTTCTTATAAATGTTGTGCAAAATTATGCATGGAACATCGCCTTTTCATTGTGTAGAATGAAGTGCTGAAAGCTATGTGCACAATAATACAAATTCGGATTAGTCTTTATGTGGCGAGGCTGCATGAAGTCATCAATGTCTACATTTCAGTATATATGATATATCTCACAATATGAAAACACATGTTGAAGATAAAGTGCTTATATTGTTAACGATTGGAACATCATTTTCCTTATTTCTATGAATTTCAATTTGTTCAAGTTTTCAGTCTTTGTCGAAGTGTATCTTTCTTCTAGAGGGCTTTAGAATAAGAACAGGGCTCCGCCAAAAACAAGGGAACCAGCTCGTGGCTTGAAGAAGACAGTCTTGGTGTTCTGCACCTTGCCACATAAATAAATGATCAGAACTTGCGCGGAATCACCTGATCAGTCAGCTGTTGACTTCGTGAACGGAGACTTGAGAGAATACAGTTCACCAGTCATTTACATGTGCGATGAAAGTCAATTGCAGATTCAACTTAACATTGTTGCTTGCTTGGAATGTTTCCTTTGCACCGTCTATGTCAGTCAGTATTGATCTACCATTTTCTGTTAATTAAGTTAATGTATCTAGAATTGTTCTTCTAATTGTTCCATCGAGACGTGCAGCAGTCGTCGACGTGCTCTGATGTTCTTACCCTTGTCGCATGCATGCAAGCTCTGGGTAAGTAATAACATGCCCAAAGCTGCAAATAATATATATCTTTTTCCGAAAAACCTTCATTACAATAAGTTTTGACATGCAAACAACTCCTGCTTCCTGAGGTCTATCTCTTTTCTTTTCACTTTAAAATATATAGTTCATTTTCCAGTTCATGCAGGTTTGGCCATCAGTGTGCGAATGCTTGGTAAACATCATGTAACATGGGAAACTTGGCAAACATATAACATGATGTGGACTCAATGTGGCTGTATGTTATGACCGGCATCCACTACTCCAGGCACCAACCAACTGGCGCCATCTAGGGGCTAAGAATGGTCTATATTATCTTTTCTCTATTTTTCTCAATTAAGATAAATTTTTTTAATATAGGATCTATAGTAGGCAGTTTGAGGTGATCCTTTAATATAGGATTTATAGTTAGTAGTTTGAGGTAATAAATAGGCTGTAAACATTGATCGGAGGAATTAAGCAGAAGCAACAATTAGTACAACCTCTTCTCTTCCACCCATGCAACCTCCGCAGCAACTCCCGTAGGAACCCTAGTTCTATCATTGTATTAATCTTTCTTTGAAAAACAAATGAAGCAAACTATCTCTATGTGTGAATTTTGGTGGTTATACGATTCATTTGTTAGATAATTGGTGCATTCATTCTTGGTATTCAAGTTCTAGTGTCCAGTAAAGCCTTCAGGTTGGTTATCTGCAGACCGAGGAAGCTACTATACAGTAGTTGATGAAATGATCCATTTATATACCCTCCCAATTTTATTTTGTTGATGTTGAATAGTTAAAATTTATAGTAACTCACATAATTAAATACAAAAGGATGGAGTATTAATTTCACAAGTTGATGTCTGTACCTTCTAGAATGTCTGCTATAACTGTATCGGCAACGCCGGCGCCATCCTAAAAATATATGATAATGATGTGATGAAACGGTTGCGTGGTAGTCAGAAAAAGTATAGTTATATACTCCCACTTTTTTTATTTTCTTGAAGTTTCAGGCCTGTTCGAGCAGATTAAGGAAATGATTTATTGACCCTATACCCTCGCAGCCAAAGCAAAGTGGTAAAAATGAAGGTAGCATCTGCCTCGGGTGGCGTTACGTTGGCGATAGGGATGCAAATTGGATACCCAATGGGTAGTTGTGGGTCACTCCTCTAGTATATTTATGTGACTAGCTTGTGAAGGTGGAAGAATTTCTAGTTCATTTGGGAGAGTTTTTGGGTCATGGGCCGACCCAAGAAATTCAAAACGTGCATCTCTAGTTGGCGAGCAATGCGGCAAGGACAAAGATGAAAGATGTATATTAGTTAGACTTGAGATGACAACAATTAAAACATCTTCTCATTTGTTCTGCAGCGACAACAAAAAGAAAACCGAGGGAGTAATTGTTGTTGGCACGTTTTCAAACCCTTGAGATAGCTCAATGTATCCTACATGTAAAGAATACTATTATTCTTGAGTTATAAGGAATTTTTACACATGTGCAAAAGTCTTTCGAGTTCAATATTTTCCTTTACATGTGTCAGTTATGATGTAACTGTACTTTAGACTACCAGCCTTGTGATCAGGATACTAGTCCAGATGCAAACCATCTGAAAATTTTTTCTTCACTACTCGGTCGTCCTCAACCTTAAAGTCTAAGGTAACAACTTGACACCCTTGAAGGTCCACATATTTGACATTTTTATTGTTGTCATTCATGGCATGCCTGTAACGTGTAATCGGGTTCCTGTAAAATCTACGAAATTCAATCCTATATACATTTCAACAGAATAGTCGCAGAAGCTTAAGGTGTCACTATCATCCCTGACTTCATCGCATCCTTGACAATCTTATTTAGATTCCTTCAGCAAGCTGTTGTCACATCTGCTGGACTGCAAATCATCAACATGTTGTAAGTTGTAAGAAACGTTAGACGTGAGACTTTCAAAAACAGACTGGTTAATAATTGATCTAGTCGTATGTGCGACAAAAAATTGAACTGAATTAGCGCCATATTTCTTCGCCACTATAACTATGAAATATTTTGACTACCGTGCTTGTTATATTTGAACTGTAACTATGAAAATGAGTCAAAATTCTCTTACATAACATTGTCGTCAAAGTAAATTATTCATAGGTCACGACAATTACTTTTACTTATACCGTTGCTTGAAATGGTACGGCTGCTATTTGAAAATCCTTTCCTGGACCAAGGCCACTGCTGCTGCTTCGTGTGTCCATGGCCATCAAACTTACGTCCCCAATCTCTTTGAAAGACTTAAGTATGGTAACTACAGAGTCCACCATGGCATTCTGCCCTGAACCTACAGCTATTTTCAGTCGAAATTCTTGCGATTCCTCCTCTGCAGAAGCTGTTTTAATGATCTCGACTTCAATCTGTTCACCAGAATTATAGTCTTGTTCGTTACCATTATCGCCATGGAGCTGCGATTCTACCAGCATTTTGTTCTTCTCCTCCAGCTCAGACACTTTGGACTTGAGAGTGTTCACGTAGTCCCTCGCTCTGATGAGTGTGGACGCCCTATCTTTCTGCCATGGCAAAGAACAGCTCTGTTACAACTTACAAATTGTCTGTCAGACAAAACAGGCATGAAAAATATGTCCTGGATCGAGAATTCAATTATCCATCTGGCATGGTGAGCTGGTGAGATGATATACCTTGGTGCCAGGAGGAAGCACTGTCCTGAGAACCTTGAAGCTGTCGTTGAGCTTCTCGCGGCGCTTGCGCTCCGACAAGACATGCTGCAGCTGGTTGTAGTTGCTGTTGCCAACGGGAGGTGGCGGCGCCGCCATCTTCATCCGGACTGACTGCCAGTGTGCAAGCCTGGCCACATGCATTCTCGTCAATGCCGACATGGCGGCCCTGAATGCCCTCTGGCCGCAGGTGCCAGGCTTCAGGTTCTTCCTCGGGCTGAGGTGCCGAACGTACGGCCTGAATGCTCCACGGGGCTCGTGGCCGTTCTTGCGCCTTGCTTGCTCCTGGTGAGGTTGTCGGGCAATGAGGTCGTCCAGGTTTAGGATCGTGTCGATGCTGCTGAAGCGAAGGCCATGGTCGTCATCATAAGCGATTGGGGACAGCGGCATCGACTGCAGGGAGGAGACCTCCACCGGTTGTAGGAAAGAGGTAGTCGTTGTGGCGCTCCCGGTGAGCATCAGCAGCGAGCTCTCGTCGGGGCTACCATCGGAGTTGGAGCAGAACGTCGTCGACGACGGCGATGGTATTGGCGGCACCGTTGCAGCGTAGCCATCCACTTCTGTGTCCATAAGCATATGGCTCTGCGCCCACGACTGAACCATCCATGCAGAAAGAATCGAAGTTAATCAAGCAGGGACTTGTAGTCTGCGCAGGAACAGCCATGCATGCCACCGTGGCGAGAAACACACACACCTGAATTACAAATTTACAGTTCATTCGATTCAAAAGCGTGAGGATTTATTACCTGTTTTAGCTGCTGCTGCTGCATATGTGAGCTAATCAACGCTACATCCTGCTCCTCGTGCTGCCCGGAGCCATAGCTGCGCTCACTGCAGAAGAAGCGCAGGTTCAAAACAAACCATGCTCATGGCCGGAAGAAAAGATCGAGTTCAAGCGCCAGCAAACTGGGAAGTAGTCGATGGAGCTTACCTATCCATGGCGCCATCGCCGTTGCCGCCATGAAGCGGCATCCAGCTCCAGTTGTCCATGGCAGGCTCGCCGGCCGGTGACACAGTTCCTTCGTTCAGTTTCAGAAAACAGGAGAGAGTGGTTCGTTTAGCTCCAATATATAGAGGTGCAGTGCATCCTGATACGTCCATGGCAGGCAGCGGGTCAGCTCGAGCGACGTTCGTGAAACGGCCCCCTTACCTCGCCACATGGTGGCGGCTGGCAAGCCGCCGGTGCATGCGTGCGCTTCGAGATATTGAGAGGCCACGCAATCTGCAGACTTGCATTACGACCTGAATGTTGAAGTGTCAGTGATTGGCTTAGAGCTACTTCGTACTATGTGGATACCTCGATAGTGACAGGGGAATTAGTCATACGAGACATAATTAAAGGATACAGAGGCGGCTAGTAAAAACTGTTATAAATCTTTGCAGACAGAATTAAACCAACCCTAAATCTATAAAGGAAATTAAGTGAAGACTATGAAAGCAATCCATTCAAAGCTCAATATTCTTATAAATGCTACCGCCTCCATCCAAAATTATACTGCCCCTTCCGTCTACTTTTCACACAGGCGCGTTAGCGTGAATGTTTTATCTTACAATTGATGGGCGTATTTCCGATAGAGATATCGGCTCTTCGTCCGCGGGATTAGCAGCAACGAGGCGGTTGGCTGGCGGGGACGAGCAGCAGTCATTAGCACATAATTCATCGAGGAAACAAATTGCTATAGAAGCGGGATCACACATTCGCACGGGGAGTTACAAGCATCAGCATTTTTCTTGGTCTCTGTTAAGGGGTAATGTGATGGTGAAAAGTATACAGAGTGAGTATGTTGTTCTGCATATGAATACGAAATTTATGGAGAGCGGGAGGAGAGAAATAGAGATGCAACTATATTAGAAAATGAGATGTGAGATAATTTTGGACGGAGGAAGTACTGCCTGACAATAACAGGAACCAACAAAAACTTTGTGAGAGAAAGCAAACAACTGTAGACTATCAAACTAAACTAGTTTTCTCTGCGTGTTGCTGTGCTAAGATGAGGACCAAGAAGACATGTTATACAGAGGCGGCTAGTAAAAACTGTTATAAATCTTTGCAGACAGAAACAGCACTACCAGTGATTTACTTAACCAAACCATAAATCTAAATAGGAAATTACTTATGACAACTACGAAAGCAATCCATTCAAAGCTCATTCCTCTTATAAATGCTATTCCCTCCATCCTAAATTATAGAGTACTACTCCTTCGATGCATTGGCATGAATGTTTTGTCTACAATTCATGGGCGTATTTCTGTTGAAGACATCGGGGTGTGCCTGTGACTGTTGGATCTTAGTTCGTGGGATTGGCGGCAACGAGGCGGTTGGTTGGCGGGTGAGGAGCAGTAGTCATTAGCACAGAATTCAATGAGGAAACGCTATGCTAGCAGCGAGATCGCGAATTCGCACGGGAAGTTACAAGTAAATCGCGAGATCTACGTTAGGGGGTAATGTGCTGGTGAAAAGTAAATGTAGTGAGAGCATCGTTTTGCATATGAATAAGAAAATTGAGAGTGGAAGTAGAGAGAGACAGAGAAATGTGTTGGAAAATGAGAAGCGAGAGCGACTTATAACTTAAAAAATAGAGGCGGCTAAAATGGCACATAATTTTGGACAGAGGGATTACTGCTGAATCAACAAAAAATTTGAGAGATAAAGCAGACAAATATAGACATCAACAAACTAAACTAGTTGATTTCTCCCTGTGTTGCTGTGGTAAGATGAGGACAAATTAAGAAGACATATTTCATGCACACCTCCGTTGAAGGTTTCAACTGGGTGAATTTTGAGAGATAAGTGACAGTGTACAAAGAAGAAATTTGCTTCTCTTCACTTTATGACGATGCCCCTAGGGAATTGTTTTCATATTTTAATCTCTCTGCTCTACTTCATAATATTTCAACATTTGTATGCTAACTTTACGCAGAAAATGAATTTGAGCTCCTACTACCACTTTATTACCAATTGTGCCATACTAAACCTTGCTTGATCAACAATTACCAACTTATTGCTGAATATGGCATACTACTGCCCTTATTCCTCAACTATGCAGCAGGGGGGTGTAGAATCAAAGGTGGCGGGAGGTCAGGATTTGGAAAGGAACTGAAATGGGCTGGGGGTTGAATGGAGAAGATCGATGGGAAGATGAAGGTGATGGGCAGTACAGATTCGAAGTTTTTGGAGATCCAACTGTGCAACTAAGGCGACATGGCTGCATCATAGAAGAGAAAAATAACAATTAATGAATCTGTTAGTGCCAAAATCAGATAGCCACCCTACCACAAATTGACAAGACAAAAGCAGGACAGGAATTGAATCCCAGGGATGTCCAGCGACCCCTCCTTTGACCATTGGCTGAAGTGTCCACCACAGCAGCCAATAGGAAGATGCTTCAGCTCTGGCCCGACATTCAAGCCTTGTTTGGAAGCAAAGTATTTTTTGGAGTTTTTGAAGAATACTATGGTTTTGTCAAAAAGTTTGATTTTAGAAGGTAAGAAGGTGTTTGGATGCAATAAATTTTATAGTTTTGAAAACCATGGTATTGTAAAAAGTGTAGCCATTTTGCAGTTTTGAAAACTTTACTCATGACCTCTTTTTTTCTAAATCATGGTTTTGCTTGACATTGGTTTCTAAAACCATGGTTTCTTAATACTTTGGTATTGAAAAACTATAATACCCAAACAGGACCTCAAATGTTTTTAGGCTAGTATACACAGGGCACATCCATCAGTCTGTTCGGGCTGATGAATCCTTGGATCTAATTGTTTCTTTTATAGGGGCCATGCAAATTGCAGACTTGCATTGCCAAGGACTCCTTCTGTCCTAACTAAATGACTTTTTTAAGTCCAGCAAAATTTGGTTGGACCATGTATTTTCATATTAATATTATAAAATATCTATGCTAAATTTCTGTTTTTCAAATGATGCATGTCTTTCATTACACTGGGTATCCCAAATGACAGCATACTGCTTTCTGTCATTGGACAAGATTATATGAAACTTAGTCACATCCTTTGTCCAATCTTTTAGGTCACTAAGGCGTTGCAAGTTACCCTGGCATCATGTCTTGGAAGGTATTATAATGACCAGTAGTCCTATTTGCTGCAGAGAAATTCATGAAAAGAATCTTTGTAGAGGGTAAATGAAACATCACTTAAATTGTAGCACGCTATTGTAAATTTCTACATACTTATATCAGTTTTAGTGGAATCAATGGTACGTGGCACTCGGTAGAGTAATACAATGCGGTAAAGTAAGTCAAGTCTTGCGTTGATTAGTAATGTGACGTAGCTGGACATTCATTTAACTTTGTTGAGTGTAGCATGATAAGTATGGCCCACCAACTTCTGCATCAACAGGCGCACGGCTGCTAGCTAGCTGATGCTTGCATTGATCCACCAATTAATCATGTGATCATTAACTCATTCTGTTCATGAAACAAGTCAGCAGGAGATAGTTGAAGATAGCCGCTGTCATGGATTAGTAGTCGTAGACACATCCTTTGAAATGGAGTGTCATTGTGGGATCTGGAGGATTCAGTTGTTCCTACAGGCACACATTTTATTGGTATTTTTGTGTACGTCATGAAGGTGTTCTACCTGAAATGTTTGAGGTAGAAATGAGCTTCTTATTTACACATACAAATGTATGATTCTTCAACCTAACAAACAATGCATATGTTCTACTCCCTCCGTCCCAAAATAAGTGACATTTTTTACTTTTAGAAATAAACGTTTGACCATTCATCTTACTCGAAATATTATGAAAATATAAAAACAAACAAATCTTTTTCTAGTAAGATGAATGTTTAATTGTTAATGTCTGAAAGTCTAGAAAAAAACCTTATTTTGGGACAGTGGGAGTAACAATTTTAGTGATGAACATTAATTAAGAAAGTTAAGATTCTAGTTCAAAGGCATCTTCTGTCCAAGCTCAACCTAGTAAGAGAAAACAGAAAAATGATGTTGATTTTTTTGTTTTGAATATTTGTTTCAATGTTGATGGGTACTTGGTGTA
Organism: Zoysia matrella; assembly: GCA_001602295.1. Classification (NCBI taxonomy): domain Eukaryota; kingdom Viridiplantae; phylum Streptophyta; class Magnoliopsida; order Poales; family Poaceae; genus Zoysia; species Zoysia matrella. Next base: position 29,024 of record BCLG01000085.1, read on the forward strand.
TGCGGAATTATATTTCCCATCATTGTGTGACTTAGAGATTCATCTAACAATGGCAAAGCCTTTATTTTGCCTTTGGACCCAAGGAATCACCATGTGAAGGTCATGCGTCTAATAATGGGGGAGAAACCTGAATCAGTCACTACAGTATCTTATTATGCTGATGCAACTAAAATCTATTAAAGATAGCTAGACTTGAGCCACTTGTTTCTATAAAATAGCAAACCTTGATTTGGTATATTTGGACCATTCAGATTTGGTGCTCAGCCTGAAGGCTATGGCTATCTAAAGATGAGATCAACTATAGAGCATTCAATGAAACAAAAATGTCTTATGTGTGTACCTTCTAGAATGTTATATCATGTATCCTCAGAGCTCAGGATTGTCCTCATCAAATAGCGACATGGAAAAGATTCTGTGCTGGGTCAAGGGTACTAGATTGTCCAAAATGATACTCCAGCCAGAAATCTAGAGCAAATGGACAACCAAGTATGAAAGCATGGGTTTACTGCTAATTAATTAAGTTGGTTGGAAAGAACAAAAGAAACTTTGCACTTCTTGTTCACACTGCTGCTGCTAAATGGGCTATTGAATAGAGAACACGACATTGCTCCTCTTTCCACTATCATTTTGACTTGATGAATCGAGTGACGGGGATGAAGAGGACGATGTTGTTGTAGAAGTGACTAATAATAGATCAATGGCTTCATATGACCTCTCATGTGGGCATTCGTTCAGCCCACTAGCTAGGTCAAGTTACTAATTTCTAACACCCGCTGTATTCAAAATCAGATCTTTACTTGCCCTTAAACTTTATAATTTTTCCAGAACTCCATGGTCTACTAAAATATTTTCAATACGGTCTTGTTCGGAGCTCTATATATAGATGCCCTAGATTTCCTGAAATTGTTCACAGCTAGCCATCTTAAGAAATCCATAAAGATGAAGCTGTGAATGGGTTTTGTTAAGTTTGTTTCTGTTTTTATAGAAAAAAGATAGAGTAAATTTCAGAAACCTACAACTTTGTATCTACTTGTGTTCCTCGTGATACAGAAACTCCAGGAAGTATATATCCGTTTCAGTGGCCTGCAAGTATGGCATCCATTCATTCATTGGAAACTTCAAGAAAAGAAGTACATAGAGACCCAAGGCAGGCATCATGTGTTCTAGTTAATTCTATTGCTACTCGTATGTGTGTTCATCCTGATTACATGAAAGAAATGTCACACCCCATTTATGAGATGCACAGTATAACACGTATCAGTCTATGGATCAGTAGCTGATACGTACAATACACAACAGAATATATATCAAAAGCATACTTCGAATTTAAATAGTATACCTAAGTAAAACCTTTAGCGACAACGCGGTAAGAATTTCTATCATCCAAAATTAGCTAGAACTTGGGAAGCCAACTTGAGAAGCAGAATGAAACCCAACACCTCGTCGTCTTCTACGTAATCTTCTCTGTCTAAAACCACAATAGCAAATGTATGAGTACATAAGGTACTCAGCAAGCCCTAAAACTAAGCATGTGTATATATATGAATGCATGTTTGGTTGTAACAAAGATAAGGCTTAGAAGTTACTTTGCGAAAAATCCAGTTTTATGTAGGTTCACTACAAAAGCTATGCAAAGGGGAGATAAAACATTTGTTCCATATTTTAGTAGGATGGTTCTGAGGGAGATGTTCATCAGTCACAGCAGTACTCAATTTTTAAAGGGGATTTGTCTACAGGACACCGTATATAGGTGTTATTGTCCAGGACACACTAGCCAACTTGATTTTGTCTGCAGGATACTGCGATTTTGAGTATTTGTCTCTAAGACACCGCAAAGGAATATCCTAGGAATATTTCATGGCAAAATGATTGTGCTGCCCCTGGTCTTCTCCTGACCAGGTGATGCGCGGACTCCGTCATCCTTTGTTCCAACTTTAATGCATCGGCCATCTGCGTCGGCCAGTGCCACACAGCTGTCCACTGCAAGCCCTCCGATCCCAAAAACACAAGAGAATGGAACAATGACGGCGCAAAGCTGGAAGGTGACCAGGGGCATCATGGTCATTTTGTCATGGAATATTCCTAGAATATTTCTTGCGATGTCCTGGAGATAAATACTCAAAATCACAGTGTCCTGCAGACAAAATCAAGTCGGGTTGTGTGTCCTAGACAATACTACCTATAGATGGTGTCCTGTAGACAAATTTCCCGTTTTTAAATGGAGCACTGGCACGCAACCGTACCGACCCCTGGCACACAGCCTACACTTTTCAAAACACGGGTAGCTTCACCCACTCACACTCCAAGGAATATAATAGAGATTAATCATTAAGTACCCAAATTTTAGTATGTCAATACTGTGACAACGGCCATTCTGAATGGATTATACACTCCACAGAGGTTGTACACTATACCCACAGCCTATGCTTCTACTAATCAACAGAGTCACATAACGTTTACTCTAACATCCACTTAGGTTTCCACAGGTTTCACCCAAGACGCGTCCGAGGGCTATCCGTCGGGGTTACTATATCCCGACGATGCGACGGTGTACATTCTCGGAGCCGGATCATGGGCAGCGCATCCACGTCTTCTCCTGGTTCCCTTTTACACTGGGTTACACAAACTAGGGGCTATATCTATAGGCATACAGTCCCATGATGCGAGCTATTACTTTGTTGAAAGCTAGACATCAAGTATTTCACGTCCTTCTCCTTGCCTCTTGTGTCCTACTGACCTCCCAGTGGTTTGATGTGGATTACCTAAGCAGGAGGGGTAAGTCCTGCCCATATCAGGTTCTGTGGTTGCATGTAATCACTAAGTTGAGCGCTAACAAACCAATTCTTATATGGCAAGGCGGCGTGCTCGTCCACTATAGGTCGACCAGACTGAAGCTTAAACACCTATCATCATCACCTTCTATGAGCCCCACCCCATAACCAGAAACACCCTTCTTCACGTAGCACATGTTGCACTAATCGCATCTCATTTTATTTTACTCACACCATCAAACTCATTTTAATACATTTCATAAATAATTGGTGTATGGTATGACGATGACTGGCATCACAAGAGAGATCCTAAGCATTCTAATATCAAGGCAACTTTTCGTTCTTTAAAAGTATTTAACAAAGGAAATCCTATAGTTAACAAGGTGGTGTCGTCAACGGGTAATCAAGGTATTCAATATTAATGTCTAGTAAATTAACCGACACTAATATCCATAGACCATTGAATCAATTAGGATTATACTCCTCCGTCCCAGAATAAGTGTTCGTCTGGGTTTAGTCAAACTTAACTTTGACCAATGATTTCTATAAATATAAATTATTTTTAATATATAAAATATAAATTATGAAAGTATTTCTTATAAAGAATTTAAAAGTACAAATATATACTAGGTTTTTAAAGTTAACCAAATCTATAGAAATCGTTGGCCAAAGCTAGATTTCATGAACTCCAAGCCAACACTTATTTTGGGACAGAGGTAGTAACTAACACAATGTTTTAAGTCAAAATATCATGCATAGTAGTATAAATTGGCACTATATGAGCAATAGCAAAATATAGATTAAAATATGATCAAGGAATTAGAGCTTGCCTCGAACTCCTATTTTTCGGAGTGAGTCTTCATGCTCTACTTTAAAATCCAAGTCCTCAACCTCTGGCTTCGCGTCGGCATCTTCGTGCTTCTCTTCACATGCTGTCCTTTTGGCTCCTCTTGTAGCTTGGTACCTTCTCGCATTCAACGCCATCTACGCAATAAAATGCGCCTAATAAAACTACCATAAAAGAAATAAGGTTCAAAAGAACCGATAAAATCCAAATAAACTCCACGTAAGAATCCAATTAAATCCAAAAGGAAAACCGAGTACAACAGTCATGCGTGATGCGGCGTTACTACACTAAGTGTAGTTTATTGGGGAGTGTACCTTACTGTAACAGGTGCTATTACAGCGAGCCATTGGGCCTACCGTATGGTTGAGGATAAATGTGGGTTTAGTCTTGTGGTGTCCCAGTCGAGTGAGTTCTTTTAGTCGTGAATAGTTTGTGACCGTAGAAATGTGTGGGTTGTCAGTGAGCTAGTTAGATTATACTAGTTGTTTAGTTCTCTGCCAAGTGCAGAAGAATAGCATCAGGCAGTAGATGATCACACGCAGCTGCAGGAGAGTGATTAATGGAGGCCATTGTGTCATGGTTAATGGCCAGCTTAGGGAGGTAGTTCACGCACTATGTGTGCGTGTAAGGATCAAGGACACCAAGAAGGGGGTTGAATCGGTGGATTTATAAAACTAATTTTGCTACAAAATTAAACTATAAGACTCAATTACAATAGAAGCAAACTTATGCAATTCTAGAGGCCAAGACCCCTAACAATGCTAGTGAAATGATAAGAACAATAAGCAAGTGATAGCCACCAAGAGGAATCAAAGAACAACCTATCACACTACTCAAACGATAAGTAAATACGGTAAGTAAAGAGAGTGAGATAGAGAATGCTCAGTGATTTTTTTGTCGAGGTCTCGGAAGATAGCGCCTTCTACTAATCCTCGTTGAACCACTCCCGTCAGAGTCTTGATTCCTCCCGTCGTTCCTGAAACGATGCTCACAGGGGTACGCTTCACTCCCAGAGTGAAGTCACCGGCGGCCCGGCTATCGTACACAATACCCAAGCTCTAGAGCAAGCCTCCAAGGCTTGAGCACTCCCTCTCGGTGTTCCTTTTGAGCGAGGGACCTGGAACCGTGTACAAACTTAGTGTATGAATGCTCGATCATAATCTCCTCGAAAACTCGATCACCGACTCCTAGCCGGTCTACGCTGCCACACCATGAGTAAAAGGCAAAGATCACTCCTCTCAGACCCTACAAGCTCTAGAAGTGTATGAATGCTCCCAATCACTCTCTTACTAGCACCAAAGATCTCTAATCTTGCAATGTGCTCTCTTGGTGGTGTCCCTTGGCCTTTCACAAGTTTCCTCTAGCTCTTTAGATCGCAGGCACACTGGAAAACGTCCCCATCCACGGTTTAAATAGGCTCCAAGCCTAAAAATAACCATTGGGACGTGATGTCATAAAGCTGACTGCTTTATGCAATCACTGTACTGTTCAGTGACCCTTCCTCCCCCTAGGCTAGGGAAACACCTGTAACGACCGGGATTTTCCTTACCTTTCGATAAGACCCGATCTTTCGTGACTTTGCCAATCCCAGGAGTTTAGCAAGCACGACATCACAAGCGATCAATCAAAAAACCATAACAGAAATATTAAACAAAAAACAAGAATAGAGAATAGCAGGTCAAAGTGAAATTATTAGAATAAAATCCTCCAAAGGGGTCTATCGGCACGCAGGCCGAAAATATCTCAGAGTAGATATATCACTATCGTGAATCTAACAAAAGCAGCAGGGGAAGCATCAACGTGGCAGCAGTAGTGAACCTCCTCCACACAGGCTAGCTTGAGCGCAGGAGCGGACGTCACGGACCGTCAGAGACGTAGTCGAAGTCGAAGCTGAGAGTATCCTCTGAAAACAACAAATTAGAAAGCTGTGAGTACAAATACTCAGCAAACCGCGTACTACCTAACAACAATGTATGCATGCAAATGGTTTCAAGGGGTGAAGGCATGGCTCAAGTGCTAAATACAAGTTTAAAACATTTTATTTTACTTAAAGGATGCAAGAAAGCTTTATTTAAAAACTGCCAAATTTTATTATCTTGCCCCGCAGAGATCTCTGTTATCTCAGACGGGGGTTAATTTTAATGCCGATGTAATCTCCACAGCTCAAAGGCTCGAGTCAAAAACATTTTGAAAAAAAAGAGAGAAGGAAGAAAAACAAAACTACTCAACGAGGAGCACAACTTAGGGGGGTGTCCTTCCAAAAGAACGTGGCAATGCGCATCGACTAAAACTCTGCAGAGGTCGTGGCAATGCACCTGGACCCACGAGAAGCGTCATTGAGAACTACCGTCGTAGTCCCGATGAACACACAAAACCCGTCCACAAGCTTTAACTGGCGTCATCTGTCCTCCAGGATAGGGATCTCAAAAGCCTACGCAATCGGGTCTTGGAGTTGTGAAGAGCCTACCACTGATCAGGTGGGGTATCTCGATCTCATGTGAGAAGTCAGAGCTCTATACCACACTAACACAACACCGCCAACCCACGAGTAAACAACCAGTTTCAGCAAGCTTCAAGATCAAGCCAGCTGCCCATACAGGGTAACGTGATATGCATGGTTGTCAACTGAGCGTACAAGGCTCGAAGGATTCGGTCCTTAATTGCCGGGGCAGGCACCAACTCCAACCTCAACGCCAACAACAAGTCTCACGGAAAGATCCTAGCCTGAACCTTTCCGTTGTACCCGCAACAGGTACGCCCACAGGGACTTCTCAAAAGTCTCCCAGCTCTTCATACTCCAACCTGCCCTCGCTAAATAGTTATGTATAGTTATTTACAGAAGTCACACATTTGAAGCACAGTTTCAAAAGCATTTAACACAAATTCCATTTTTGTAGTGATAGGTGTGAGATAGTAATAAATGCGACAAAGCATGGCTAAGCATAAAAGTAAAATAAATGTTCTAAAGCAATCCTATGGTTCATATTTGTAGAACAGTAAATAGGCACGGCTTAGAAATGTTGCTAGCACATTTTAAAATAGTTGGCATGCAAATTAAGGTTGCAAACAAAACATGCAGCTTAAAATACTAGGTACAAAGTGATCAAGGAACGTGGCTTGCCTGGCAAATCGGGATCGAAGTCGGGATCCGGATCGTCGAACTGAGCTGGCTCGCGAAACTCCTCCTCGGGGACACCGGCTAAACACAAAAACGAACAGGGAATTAGACACTAATTACGCGACAAATTAAAACTAGAAATTAAATCTAAATTGAAACTACTAGACTAAACGTGCGCAAAACGTTTCCCGGAACAACCCTTCACGACAATCACGATGAGACAAATTAACGAAACAATTTTGGGAATAAACGGAGAGCAAACGGGTTCCACGGAAATTGTAGACAATCGAGACCACAAAGATTTAGATTAATCACAGAATAATTGATCACAGATCAATTAGCAATTAATCTAACAATTAATCGGAAAAGAAAAAGGAATTTAAGAGAGAGGAAAATTATTCTCACCAGCACCAGAAATCGAAGACGGAAATCGGAGATAAGGTGCTGTGACCAGAGGACGAAGACCAGCTCGCGGGAAAGGAATCTGTGCGGCGGTGCTCAACTCGTACTGGAGGTCAAAGGGGGGTGCAGCGCGCGACGGGGTCCACGGCGTGGGATAGGACAGGCAGCGCAGAAAACGGCGGTTGACAGTGTCGGGGAACTGGGGCGCGCGAGACGCGAGCGAAGTCGTTGACGCGCGGTGATGGGCTTCGGGGCTGACGGCGATGC
>BCLG01000085.1:36499-71511 GCA_001602295.1 Zoysia matrella
CGTGCGCGACGAGGCAAGCGATTGGTGACGGAGATGACCGGGCGACGCGGCGAGGGCAGCAGGCCGCGGGGACCGAGGTCGATGGGCGACGCACGCGGAGAGACGAGCAGATCGAGGAGAGAGGCGGCGCGAGGGAGGTGCGGCAGTTGGGGATTTTTCTGGAGAAATGAGGAGAGGAAAGGGGATTAGGGTGAGAGGGGGGTTTTTATAGGAGGATAAAAAAATGGGTAGGGCTAAGAATAAATCTGGAAATTAATTAGTAAACGTGAAACAATTAAGGCTGAAGAAATTAATTAGAGAAAATATTTAGAGATCTGAAAATTAATTAGAGAATTCTGAAAAATAATTTTAGCGAACTAAATTATTTCGACACAGGATCAGATTTGATAAACGGATTTCGAAATGGACGAAAAGAAATTCGAAACGAATGATTTTTGAACGGAATGAAAATTGGGACAGACAATTTAATTAGAACAGAATTTGGGAAATCGCCACTTTATTTAATTTGAAAATTCGGGATGTTACAACACCCTATCTGGAATTCATTCTATAGGACACCGGACTGTCTGGTGCATACCTTCACCGGACTGTTTGGTGACTTTCACTTTTGGACTCCCAAAGACATCTTCTCTGGACTTCGGCTTTGACCTCACCGAACTGTTCTGTGACTGCCACACTGAACTGTCTGGTGTTTTCTCTGCAGCAACTCCAGAGAGCACCTCTCTCTGGACTCCAAAGTTCGGCGACCTCACCAGACTGTCCGGTGACTGCTTCTTGACTGAACTTGATCTTCGATCTTTGAATTTGCTTCCTCTGCCATCTCTAATGCTTTCTGAGGATCTAAAGAGCATTCACACCCTCTAACATTTGTATGATATGAGACAAATGATCTTATTCCCTTTAATAGCACCGACGTTTCTATGGACTCTCTAGTTAGTCTTTAGCTTTGGTCCTCTGACGTTCAAAAACTCCTTTTCTAGGGATCGTCCTTGTCATCCACTGAGGAAGCCCACTATGTTGATATAGAATTGGTGTGGTAACCTACAATCACATCTGTTACCTATGGTGTTTATTCAATCACCACAATTAATTCATACCTTTTAAGGGATTTTAAAGGTCAAGAAGCTAACAGTGTGTATGTGTGCCAACGTGAGAAAGAGCGATTAGTATGAGAACTCTGAGAGCTGGGCCGTGTGGTTATTACTAGTTATTTATAGAATTTCTATATGCAAGGATCTCCTAGTGATTAGGGTTTAACTATTTATTTTCTTTCAAAGCTAGTCTATTAAAGTTACAGGTGGCATGAGTGCTGGTGTAGTGTACTATTATTTAATTGTTACTCAACTTCTATTTGTATGATTTCTAGTGTTTAGCTAGTTACCGAACTCCTTTGTATGCAGTGGTTTCCTAGTGGTTGGTGATGGCTTACTGATCAACAATTAAACTTTTATGTTTATAATTATCCTACTGGAGCACATGTACTAATTTACATATGCAGGGTAAGGCGCATATTTTCACACTCCATTTCTGGGATGCACTATGCAACATGTATCAGTCTTTGAATTAGTAGCTAATACGTATAATACAAACATAATGTATATCAAAAGCTTACTTCGAATTTAAATAGTATACCTGAGTAAGAACCTTTAGCGGCAGCACAGTAAGGATTCTTACCATCCAACACTGGCTGACCAGCTAAAAGCGAAGCAAGCAGCAGAAACCAAGACCCAAATCTACAAAAAGACTTGGGGAGTAGAACAAAAACCCAATACGTCGTCGTCTTCTACGTACCTCCTCTGACTAAAACTATAAATGCAAATGGGTGAGTACATAAAGTACTCAGCAAGCTCTAACACTAAGCAAGGTATATATATAGATGCATATTTGGTAGTAGCAAAGATGAGGCTATAGGGTTTAGTTTTGCGAAGGCCAGTTTTATGCAAGGTTCACTACAGAAGCTTTGCAAAGGGAGGTAAAAATAATTATTATCCATATTTTAGTCAGTTGCTTCTGGGAGAGATATTCATCAATCCCGCTAGTACCCAAATTTTAGTCGGCCTTCCGGCACAAAGTCATAATAGCCTAGGCACACAGCCTACACTTTTCAAAACATAGGTTGCTACACCCACTCACACAGCAAGGATAATATAGAGAGAGTAATCAAAGAGAGCCCAAGCTATTGTATGTCAATACCTTGACAACGGCTATTCTGAATGGATTATACACTCTGCAGAATTTGTACACTGTTCCAACAGGGTATGCACTCTTTTGCAAGCAAGAGTAGCATAACAGTTAACTCAAACATATAAGTTCACTACAGAATCCACCGCAAGATGGTTCAGGGGCATCACCCATCAAGAGGTTCCAAGTCCTGATGACGTGATTTTTATACGTTCTTGGAGCCGGATCATAGGGCATTTCAATGGCCCTCGTCTTTTTCTGGTCCCCTTTTCATCGGCACTTTAATATACCAGGGGCTATATCCACGGGCAATATGATCCCACGACGCGGGCAATTATAGCGTTGGGGAACCCAATTTTTTCCTAACCACTTGTGTCCTACTTGACCCCTTAGTGGCTCAATGTGGCTTGCTCAGTGATTCCGCTAAGTCCTACCCATAATAGGTTTTGCGGTTGCACGAAATCACTATGTTGAGGTCCTAATAATCGGTCCTTATATGGTAGGGGCGGCGACTTGTCCACGACAGGTGGACCAAACCGAAGCTTAAACACCTAATGCCATCACCTATATGGTAGGGGCGGCGACTTGTCCATGACAGGTGGACCAAACAGAAGCTTAAACACCTAATGCCATCACCTTCTGTCAGCCACGCCCCCCATCCAAAAACACCCATCTTCATCTAGCACAGGTTGCACTAATCCCATCTCATTTTATTTTACTCACACCAACAATCAAATTTTAACATCTTTTGTAAATAATATATTGATATATGGTGTGGAGATGCTTAGCATTGCAAGAGGGTTCCTAAGCATTCTAGTATCAAGGTAACTTTCTGTTCGTTAAAAAAATTTTACGACGGAAATCTTATAGTTACCAAGGGTGTATGTCGTCAATGGGTATCAAGGTAGTATTCCATATTAATGATAGCAAGTAATTGACATTAATATAAATACGTAATACCAAGTAGGATCATCATCTACACAACGTTTCAACATATAGTAAAATATGTATATATACAAGCATTTGGTCATATGGGTGCGCAAGCAAAACATAGGAGTAATATGTTCAAAGTGGTTAGAGCTTGCCTGCAAACTCCTAATCTTCAAAGTTTGAGTCTTCAGGCTCTAATTCAAAATTCTAGACTTCAATCTCCAGTTTGGTGAACGGATCAAGTGACCGAGAAGGGGGGGGGGGGGTTGAATTGGGTACTTACACTACTAGGCCAAATTCTTTCTTTTCCTAGTTTCAAGCAAAACTAGCAAACAACTCCCAGCAAGTATGATCTAGAGAAAAGTAAAACAAGCTAGAAGATAACTTATCAAGCTAGTAAGCAATCAGGCACGAGAGCCACCAAGAGAAGCAACTAAACAACCTATCACACTATTCACAAGAAAGTGAATGCGATAAGTAAAGAAAAGGGTGATAGAGATGCTCAGCGATTTTTTCCGAGCTCTCGAAAGGATGGTGCCTTCCCCTAATTGTCGTTGAACCACTCCCGTCGAAGTCTTGTTCCTCCTGTCATTCTCGAAACGATGCTTACAAGGGTACACTATACTCTCGGAGTGAAGACACCAGCGCCTCGGCTGTAGCAAACAATACATAAGCGCTAGAGCAAGCTTCTAAGGATCGAGCGCTCACTCTTGGTGTCCATTTCAAGCGGAGGACCCGAAACTGCGTACAAACTTGATGTCGACTTTTACAATCTCCTCAGAAGCTCGGATAACAACGCCTAGCCGGTCTAGGCTACCATAGACCAAGAGTAACAAGTCAAAGACACTGCTCTCAGCATCACAAGCTCTAGGAATGCATGGATGCTCTTTGCTCGTCTTCACAAGCACTCAAAATCTCACTAGATGCTCTCTTCTGCTCTCTTGATGAACTTTGGCTCACAACAAATGATCTTCAACTGTTCTGACCGCGAGCAAACTTCACAACAGCTCCCTCAATGGTTTAAATAGGCCCCAAGCCCTGAAACAACCATTAAGAGCCGTTGCCAAAAAGCGGTCTGCTATTTGCAGTCATCGAACTGTCCGATGACTGAGACCACCGGACTGTCCGATGACTGAGACCACCAGACTGCCCGGTGACTCCTGGTCTCCAACGGCATAAAACATCCTCACTGAAATACATTCCATGTGACACCACACTGATCGGTTCATACCACCACCGGACTGTTCGATGACATTCTCTTTTGGACTTCCAGAGACACATCTTTTGGACACCTCCTCCGAGGCTCACTGGACTGTTAGGTCTCTGACTGACGGACTGTCCGGTGAATTCTTCCTGATGACTCCAAAGAGCACCTGTCTCTGAACTTGGAGCTCATGCACTCACCGTTCTGTCATCTTTTCTAGACTCCTGGCTGCGACTCTCACCGGACTGTTCGGTGACATCGACGGACTGTCCAGTGACCTCTTTGACTGCTGGAACTGACTTCCTCAAGATCTTCAAGTTTTTGGTTGCAACTCTTGACATCTTCAAGCTTCCACTGATCACTCATGTGCCTCAGAGAGCCTAGAGCATCCACACACCCTAATTCTTGTAAAACCGAGATGAATGACCCGACCCATCTTAATAGTATCGGTGTTTCCTATAGACTCAAGGCCTAAAAACTAAGCACAGATGGCTCTAGATCATCTTTAGCCTTGGACTAGCTCCCTCCTTGGAAACACGTCGAGGACTAGAACAACCTTGAATAAACCAACTCGTAGAAGTGTAGTATAGTGATGGTAAACCTACATCCAACGAGTTAGTTCATGGTTCTCATTCAATCACCAAAATCATTAATACCTTTGAGTGCTTCAATGGTCATGAAGCTAACAATCTCCTCCCTTTTTGATGATTGATGACAACCATGATGCAACTGATCGAGATGATACAAAAGATAGAAATGGAAGCACGAGACAACCTTAAGGAAAAGAATTGACGCAAGTTATCTTACCATCTCTTGCCAAGAAGTCCACAAATATGCATGAGGTTTCATACATTAACTTTGGAGCTCCCCCTCGATAAGTGCAATGCTTACTCTCTTCATATTTCTTCAGATATTCTTGAGTGTGACTTCATTCATCTTCAAGTCTTCGGCTCCATCTACTAGTCTCCTATAAATAGGGAATAACCACAAGACGAGTAAAGGGCAAAGAATAGTAATCAACAAATTTAGAGGAATAGGAAAGATTATTCCCTTTGTTTTCTTCTCGACGACTACTTCTTATCACAAATCTCTTCCTTGATTGTCAACTTTTCATCATCTTCATTTCTTCTCCATTTCTCCCCCCAATCTTCATGTCCTTCATTGATCATCGTCCTCTCCTTTAAGCATCCTCGATCTTCTTCACTTCTCTCATCTTCATTTGATCATCTCCATTTCTCTCCCCCTTTGTCATCTATCACCCAAAAAAGGAAAACCACAAAGAAGTAGAATACTATAGAACAATAATCATGATGAGATATAAAACAGTATTACCAGATCTTTTCTTCTACAATTATTTTCTTGCTCATCACTCCTTATGTCTTGATCATTTTCTTGATTCAAGGCTCCATCTCCCCCTCGAGTTAGTACATTTCCTACAAAATGGTCATCCAAGAAACTTCCTCTTCTCTCAACAAGAGGGGGTTAGAGATGCATATGGGAATGTATGAATCATAGTCTTTGAGCCGCTTAAGTAGATTTAACCTTAGAGCTCGAAAATCGTGATTCAGTGGCATGAAGCTCACAATTGCTATGAAGGAGTCTAGGAGCAATCAACTTATATTTCTTATGAGTAACTCCCCTAGACCCATGCTTGACCTCAAGACACTAGATGCAATGCAAAAATGCACATGAATGCAAAACAAGAGTAAAAGATGCATGCATATGATGAAGAAGGACTAGAACAGAAATACCCTCATCATGTTTGAATCCCCTCGCAAGCTTAGTCACAATGAGCCTCATCTCCTAGCCTTGGGCACCCTGTGAACATTCTTCCTAAGCTTTCCATGATTATTGCTATCTTGAAAGGGTTAGACGACGATCCTACAAAACAAGAAGAACAACAAATAAAAGCAAATACAAGCAAACAAGTATATACAAAGGAAATGCTAAGCTTTGGAGGTTACTCAAGTGAAGTTCGAAAGATCAAGAATGTTGAGCTTCCCTTTAGCCTATTAAAATTCTTCTCATCAAGGGGCTTCGTGAATATGTCGGTCAATTGACCATTTGTCCACATACTTATAAGTTCAATATCTTTCTTGGCAAAATGATCCCTTATGAAATGATGTTTGACCTCAATATGTTTAGCATGCCCATGATCACCTTTATGATGTGCCATATTGATTGCACTCTCACTATCACAATAAAGAGAAATTTGATTGTACACTAATCCATAGTCCATGAGAGTTTGCTTCATATAGAGAAGTTGAGCACAACAAGCACCGGCTGCCATATATTCTGCTTCGGCCGTTGAGAGAGCCATGACATTTTGCTTCTTAGAGCTCCAAGCAACCAATGATCTCCCAAGGAATTGACAACCTCCGGAGGTGCTCTTTCTACTCACTTTGCAACCGGCTAAGTCCGAATTGGAGTAGCCAACAAGATCATAACCTTCGTCTTTTGGATACCAAAGGCCCATAATTGGTGTATACTTGAGGTACATAAGAATCCTTTTGATAGCTTTGAGATGAGATTCTTTAGGGTTAGCTTGATAACGAGCACATAAGCATACATTGAATATAATATCAGGGCGAGAAGCGGTAAGATATAATAGAGAACCAATCATAGATCGATAAAGCTTTTTATCAACTGATTTACCACTCTCATCGGGGCCAAGAATACCATTTGTGGCCATTAGAGTCTTGATTGGCTTTGAATCCTCCATTCTGAAGCGCTTGAGGAGATCTCTTGTGTACTTCTCTTGATAGATGAATGTCCCGTTTTTCATTTGCTTGATTTGAAATCTAAGGAACAAATGAAGTTCACCTATCATGGACATCTCAAATATTTTGGCCATTTGATCACGAAATTCAGCATTATAACATTCATTAGTAGAACCAAAGATAACATCATCCACATATATTTGGCAAATAAAGAGATCATCATCAACATATTTAGTAAAGAGAGTGTTATCAATACTCCCTATCTTGAAGTCCTTGTCGGTGAGGAAATCTCTTAGCCGCTCATACCATGCCCTCGGTGCTTGCTTGAGTCCATACAATGCCTTCTTCAACTTGAAGACGTAATCGGGATGCTTGGGATCCTCGAAGCTGGGTGGTTGCTTAACATAAACCTGCTCATTAATATACCCATAAAGAAAGCACTTTTCACATCTATTTGATATAATTTGAAGTTGAAATGTGAAGCATAAGCGATCAAGGTTCAAATTGACTCAAGTCGAGCCACAGGGGCAAAGGTCTCGTCGAAGTCCACCCTCTCAACTTGAGAATAACCCTTGGCGACGAGTCTTGCTTTGTTCCTCCCGACATTCCCATTCTCATCTTGTTTGTTCTTGAAGACCCATTTGGCACCAATGATGTTCTTTCCCTTCGGCCTCTTCACCAATTCCCACACTTGATTCCGCTCGAAGTTGTTGAGCTCCTCTTGCATAGCCAACATCCATTTATGATCTTCTACCGCCTCATTGATGTTCTTGGGCTCTATCAAAGACACAAAAGAGAAATTCTCACAAGCAATGTTAGGAGCATCATCATCTTTTGTATCATTTGTATAATTCAGATTATATTGATTTCTCCTAGTCTTTAACCCTTCAGAGGGACTCAAAATAATCAATTCACTTTCGTGAGCTCGAAGAATGGGTTTGTGCCTCTTTGGAGCCTCTTGATGTGGTGCTTGCGGCAGAGAGACATCTTGAGCATCTTATATGGCTTGCTCCTTGGAGATGACGGTGTCTTGTAGTCGAAGCGGAGAGCTGCAATCTTCTTCAATTCTTGATGTCATTGTCGGACATGGTGGTGTACCACTTGATGTAGGCGATATTTGATATCTTGGGGTAGAAGGCACTTGAGGTGGCTCTCTTGGTGCTTGAACACTTGATGATTCTCCTACTTGTGTTGTTGATGTAGTGTTCTCATGTAGAGTTGTGGAAGAGTCTTCCGGAGGTGGAGTAGGGGCATTATCTTCTCTTGGTAGAACTTCTCATACGGACATCTTTCGCATTGCCTCCTTTAAGGGTTCATCATCATATACATCACAACTATAAGATTCTTTGTTCTCTTGAGAACCATTACTTTCATCAAATTGCACATCACAAGATTCCTCAACAAATCCAGTAGTTGCATTAAAGGCACGATAAGCTTTAGAGTTACCGAAATACCCGATGAGAAATCCAATGTCGGTCCTCTTCTCAAACGTACCAAGCCTCTTCCTCTTCTTGAAGATATAGCATTTACATCCAAAGACCTTGAAATAGCTCACATTTGGCTTCCTTCCCACCAATAGCTCATAAGGGGTCTTCTTCAAGAGGCGATGCAAATAAACACAGTTTGATGTATAGCATGCCGTATTGATGGCTTCAACCCAAAATCTCTCCGGAGTCCCATATTCATCCAACATATCCCTAGCAAGCTTGATGAGAGTCCGATTCTTCCTCTCTACAACACCATTTTGCTCCGAGGTGTAGGTAGCCGAGAATTTATGCTTGATGCCAAGATCATCATAATACTCTTCAATGACAGAGTTCTTGAACTCCGTCCCATTATCACTTCTAAAATTTTTGATCTTAGCTTCAAATTCATTTTGAGCTCTCTTAGCAAACTTCTTGAAATTTGTGATGGCTTGAGCTTTGTCTTCTAGAAAGATGGTCCATGTATACCGAGAGAAGTCATCAACAATCACTAGACAATATAGATTACCCCTAAGAATCTTGTAAATTGTTGGTCCAAAAAGATCAATATGGAGTAGCTTTAGAGGTATTGAGGTAGACATTATGGTCTTGCAAGGATGAAGAGTTGCAACTTGTTTTCCTGCTTGACACGCACTACACAGCTTGTCCTTCTCAAAAGTGACATCTTCAATTCCAAGAATTAAGCCCTTCTTGGTGACCTTCTTCAATTGATCCATTCCAATATGAGCAAATCTCCAATACCACAACCATCTTTTGGAGGACTTAGCAATAAGGCAAGTTTGCGGCGCAACTTCACTTGAAGAGAAATCCGCAATATATAGATTGTTGTGCCGAAAACATTGAATGTGAGGCCCAAAGATTTGTTGATCAATTCAGCACTTTTATCATTGAAGAAGCATGTGAAACCAAGATCACACAATTGAGCAACTGAGAGAAGGTTGAAGCTCAATGATTCCACTAACATGACATTGGAGATTGTCAAGTCATTAGATATAGCAACTTTGCCCAAGCCCTTGATTCTTCCCTTGGAATTGTCTCCAAAAGTCAGTTTTTCTTTATCCTCATCTTCTTTGATGGTGGTGAACATTTTATGAATGCCGGTCATGTGTTGAGTGCAACCACTATCAAGAACCCAATGTTTGCCACCGTTCTTGTAATTCACCTTGCTAGAAGCCATGAGACATGAGGTGTTAGTATCCAAAACATTGCTAGATTCACTTGTACTAACCTCAACAATGAGAGCCACTTCTTGAGATAAATTTTGTTCCTCGGAGTGCTTGAGACGGTCATTCCATGTGTCAACTTTCTTCTTGTTTGCTTCATCCATTGTGATATGACGCTTTTTATAAGAATTGATCCAAGCTACAAGCTTATCAATGCGAGTGCACAAATCTTTTGTAGCTTCATTAAGTAAGACAATGATATTATCATACTCATCACATAGAACTACATAAGAGTCCTCTAGCAAACTACTAGCAATAGCGTTATCAAGAAATAAATGAGAGCTAGTAGAAGTAGAGCCTATGCAAACTGTGGGTTCAAGAGTGTGATGAGCATGTACTCCAATGATCTTGCTTGAGGTGGAAGCATTTAGATTCTCGTTCTTAGATGAAGCTTCATGAGAGACACAAGAGCTAGAAAATCTTGCTTGAAAGGAACTTCTTGATGGATTCATCATGAGATATCTTAAGTGCTCCTTCAAAGGAGTTGATCTTTTCAACAAGATCACGCAATCGTAGCATGGTAGCACCTATAGATTCACCATCAAGAGTTCTAAAATGAGTGTAGGCATCTATGAGCTCAAGATAAGTAAAATTTTCACTTATGATAGCACTTAAAGAGTTTCTAGATGAAGAGTTTGAAGAGTTGTTCATGTTAGCACTCAAATTCTTCGGTTTTCTCACATATAGGTAGCTTAGCAGGCGATTCTTCCATGAGCCACTACCAGACCCTGATGAAGAACTTGTATGCATCACTCTCGATCACTTCTCAAAGGCGGTTAAGCCTAAAATTGAGCATTTGGCTCTGATACCACTTGAAAGGATTAAGTTACTGAGAAGGGGGTTGAATCGGACACTTACACTACTAGGTCAAATTCTTTCTCTTTCCAGTTTCTAGCAAAACTAGCAAACAACATCTAGCAAGTTTGATCTAGAGAAATGTAAAACAAGCTAGAAGACAATTATCAAGCTAGTAAGCAATCCGGCATGAGAGCCACCAAGAGAAGCAACTAAACAACCTATCACACTACACAAAAAAGTAAATGCGGTAAGTAAAGAAAAGGGTGATATAGATGCTCAGCAATTTTTCTCGAGGTCTCGGAAGGATGGCGCCTTCCCCTAATCCTCAACGAACCACTCCCGTCGGAGTCTTAGTTCCTCACGTAGTTCCTGAAACGATGCTCACACGGGTACGCTTTACTCTTGGAGTGAAGACACTGGCACCCCGGCTCTAGCAAACAATACATAAGCGCTAGAGCAAGCCTCTAAAGCTCGGGCGCTCACTCTTGGTGTCTCTTTCAAGCAGAGGACCCAAAATTGCGTATAAATTTGATGTCGACTTCCACAATCTACTCGAAAGCTCGGACAACGACGCCTAACCGATCTAGGCTACCATAGACCAAGAGTAACAAGTCAAAGACACTCCTCTCAGCCTCACAAGATCTAGGAATGTGTGGATGCTCTTTGCTAGTCTTCACAAGCACTCAAGATCTCACTAGATGCTCTCTTGTGCTCCCTTGATGAACTTTGGCTCACAACAAATGATCTCCAGCTGTTCTGCCCGCGAGCAAGCTTCACAACAGCTTTTCCAATAGTTTAAATAGGCCTCAAGCCCTAAAACAACCGTTAAGAGCCGTTGCCAAAAAGCTGTCTGCTTTTTGCAGTCGCTGGACTATCTGATGACTGGGACCACCGGACTGTCCGGTGACTCCTGGTCTCTAACTAGCAGAAAACATCCCCTCTAAAATCCATTCCATGTGACACCGGGCTGTCCGGTTCATACCATCATCGGACTGTCCGGTGACCTCCTCTTTTGGACTTCCAAAGACACCTCTTCTGGACACCTCCTCGGGGGGCTCACCGGACTGTCAGGTCTCTGACCGACGGACTGTTCGATGACATCTTCCTAGTGACTCCAGAGAGCACCTCTCTCTGGACTTCGAGCTCCTGCACTCACCGGGCTGTCCGGTGACTCCCGTCGGACTGTCCGGTGACTCCAGCTTCTTTGCCTCTAGAAAATATCTTTTCTAGACTCTTAGGGCTGCGACTCTCACCGGACTGTTCGGTGACCTCTTCGACTGCTGGAACTGACTTCCTCAAGATCTTCAAGCTTCCGACTGCAACTCTTGACATCTTCAAGCTTTCACTGATCACTCAAGTGCCTCAGAGAGCCTAGAGCATCCACACACCCTAATTTTTGTAAAACCGAGACGACTGACCCGGCCCCTCTTAATAGTACCGGTGTTGCCTATAGACTCATAGCCTAAAAACTAAGCCACACATGGCTCTAGATCATCCTCAGCCTTGGACCAGCTCCCTCTTTGGAAACACGTCAGAGAATAGAACAACCTTGAAGAAACCAACTCGTAGAAGTGTAGTATAGTGATGGTAAACTTGCATCCAACGAGTTAGTTCATGGCTCATTCAATCACCAAAATCATTCATACCTTTAAGAGGCTTCAATAGTCATGAAGGTAACACTTGGCGTCCAGGTCTTCGTGCTTTTCTTTTCACGCGGCCCTTCTAGCTCCTCCCGAAGCTTGGCTCTTCCTCGAACTCGATGTTATCTGTGTGATGAAATGCGCCTAACAAAACTACCGTAAAATAAACATAGCTCGAGAAGAAGCAATAAAATACAAATAAACACCACGAAAGTATCCAATGAAATCCAAAGGAAACCGAGGGCAGTAATTATGCATGGGGGTGGCGGCTATTGCATTATAGTTTATTCTAGTCACTTTTATTTAGTGACTGGGCGATTATATGTGCATGCAACTACTAGTAATTAGCAATTATTTGCCTAGTTCTATTTTTATGAATAAATTACCGAAGCTAACATGTAGCCTATGTTTTAATGCATGTAAATATAGTGTAGGATGCATATGGGCGGCTTTAACTATAGGTGTGCACAGTGCACTGTGTGCCATTTTTGTGTTGCTTCTCGTATAATCATGTTTCTTATCGACTAACTATTAATCATTTAATTGTCTACTGTGTGGCTGCTTTCTAATGATTAATTACTTTATTTTCCAATATCCAATTGCTACCTAATGCGACCAATTATTTAATCTTAGACTTATAGTTAAACCAGCACGTCTAGTAGATTGCATGTTCTCTAATGCATACAAGCATCCTATTTGCCCGACCCAGGGGTCAGACTAGTAAGGCGGTTGCCTGACCTAGGGGTCGGACAGGTAAGACAGGTCGGATGGGCCTTGGCCGGGTGAGAAAGGTAGATGGCTTGCGAAGAAATGGGCCGTCATTTGTAATAGATTCTGCGGATTAGGCCGGAATCGTTGATACCTGGGGCATATGATCCCGACAGTTTTCAACCCTCCAAACTCCACATATCCACCTCTGATTAGCACAGAATTTGACCCTGCAATTGTGGAACGACGACTCCCTTGTTTCTCCTGCCACCGATTGTACCATCCTTTACCTGGCCTTTGGTAAGAACTGTGTAAGAACATGGTAAATTATTTCCTTTTGCAAATTTACCACCACAAAACCCACAACACAGTAGTGTAGGGATAATATTCAGCTTTGCTTCTTTGTTGTTTTCTAACCAAGGCAGGAAGTAATAAGTCTGAAGCTGCCAACTATGAAGCAGCCAACTCTAAAGCTGCTAACTCCCCTAAAGACTTTGCTGATTGAGTTAGTCAAAATCAACTTGCTAACACTCTTCAAAAGTTCGATCAACGGATGAACGAGCAATTACAGATGATAGAGACGCTCTTCCAAATAATGAACCAAGAATTCTAGTGTCTCACCACTCGTATGACAACCCTTGAGAGACGTCCACCTCCATAGAGGGAGAAAGTTCCTGATGAGGACAACTTTGAAGATGACGGTGACAACAATAGAGACCAACAGAACAATAAATTCTGAGATTGTCATTGCTGTAACCACCAAGGTATGAGAGGTAACGAAAATCGTGCTCCTTACAAACCTTTCACTAAGGTTAAGTTTTCCATCGCATCCTTCTCTGGTAATTATGATGCTGAAGTTTATCTTGATTGAGAGATGGTTATAGAACAAAAAATTTACCTCACTTAGTTTTTAAAATCATAGAGATAGACTTTGGTGGACTGAGCTTTGCAAATCACATTTGCAACGTGATAATTTGGATAGATTGAAAGATTTTATGCGTAACCATTTTGTTCCCCTGTCCTATCAAAGAGAATTGCGTAAAAATTTGCAACGCTTAAAACAATATGATAAATCTGTTCAAGATTACTATGTTAAATTACAAAAGGGTATGATGTGTTACGAGATAGAAGAAGACATTGAGGAGACGGTTTGTCATTTTTATGGTGGGTTGCGTTGTGAAATTGTGGACATTGTTGATTATAAAGATTATGATACTGTCGACAGTTGTTTCACCTTGCTGTACTAGCAAAAAAAGAATTACAGGGACAACAACTACAAAATAGTACCTGTACATACACTTTACGGTTCACATTTCCTTCTTCTTCGACCGCACGTACGCCACCACCGTCAAGCAGGAGGCCTTCAATCACCTCCAACACTACAGCATCACCGAAACCAGCCCCTTTGGCGCCATCTTCAGATTCGAGTAAGCCTTTTTTGCAGATACCCACCAAGAATACATCTTAATCGCTTCTGAGGATGCTTCTCCAACATCAAGTGACATCGGTGTCACGGCATGGGACATATGCACCGAGATTGCCCAAGCAGCGGGCATAGGTTTCTACTGAAGATGAAGGATACATAAGCACTTCGGGATGTCGAGGATGCAGAATCTGATGATAAGATTCCTGACGATGATGATGACCAAGTATTTAGTGGTGATGATACTTCGGCCTACAAGAATCATTGTCCAATGAGTGCTCTCCGCACAGGTACACCTTGATAAGATTCAACGCCATAATCTGTTTCAGATTTATTTTGTGATGAAGAACCGGCGTGCACGCGTGATCATTGATGGTGGGAGCTGCAACAACTTAATCAATATTGATTTGATCACTAAGTTTGACTTGCCCACACGATCACATCCACATCCGTACCATATATAATGGTTAAACTACTCTGCTAAAGCAAAGGTAATAAAAATTTGTTGAGTCCCTTTCTCCATTGGCACCTATCACTACTATAAATTTCATCTATTGCAACGACTAAAAATGGTTGTAATATGGCCATATTTGTGGCAAGGTCACCCAATTGCCACAATGACATTTTTGTTGGCAGTCGTGGCAAGTAGTAGCATGGCAAAAGAATTGCGCCAGATTATTTTGTTTTGTTGCAATACCAATATTAATTTCGAAGAAATAAATTGTTGCATTTTATAGTAGCGGCAATGACGGATTTGCAACCAACCATCCCAAAGAATGACTAACAATTGGAAGTTGCAAGATGGAGGGTGATGAGGAACTAAGTACCCTTGAATTTAAACCTTGATAAGACAACATTTGAGGAAAATTTTGAAGACTAAAATAATGGAAAAGGCATAATAATAATAAATTAGACACCCGTACTAAACAATCAAGTAGAAAATGAGAACAAATGTCACTGTAAGGAAAAAAGATAAGATATGAAAAGTCCTCAAGAAAACCATGAGAAAATTCCTTGTACCCGCTCATTAGGATGTGTGAATCTCAAGGATGAGATTCAATTTAAGTAGGGTAGATTTCTGATATCCCAAAATTTAACTCAAGATTTAAAATTTTGAAATTTAAAATTCTCTAACAAAATGCTGACAATTTTTTCTTTTCTCTCTTCTTTCATTCAAAAGATAAAATCTCATGTAAATTATAACCTTCTAAACTTGAGATTTTCAAAATATTAAAATTTGAGTGTGAACAAAGTACTTGACTCTTTCTGTTATTTGATTGGATTTTATTTTGCGGAGCTCACTTGAAATCTATTTGAAATTTGAACCCAAACATTCAAATTCCATAAATATTTGAATTTTCATTTCTCCTGGGCCGAAAACCTTTCCTCTCACCTTTCCTTTTCAGCCCACCCACGCACGGCCCAACTCCCACCTACCCTTCCCTGTTTTTCCTGAGCAGGCCACCCCTCCCTTCCTCAATTGCGCGGTCCAGCACGACGGCTCAGCCCAGTGCGCCACCTGGCGTCTTCAACCTCCGAAAGCCAAGTGTGCCAGACGGGCGGTGCGCCGCCGGCTTGCCGTGCTGCCTACTCTCTCTGTCTCTCCCCTGCGGCTGCGGAGGAGAAGACTCCTAGCAAGACTCCCGATGGCGATGCTTCTCTGCATCGTCGCTCGCTTTCCATCGTCGTGGAAGCCCTCCGGCGGAAAACCGCCGCCAGAGACAACACTTCGGGTAAGGGTCTGCCGCGACGAGCGCAGGTGCCCGAGCCCGGGCACGGTCCACTTATCATCAGATCTTGGACGGCGGCACACCCGTCTTCAACACGTCATACGAGAACTTGGAGGCGGCGGCTTACGTCCTCCACGAGTCTGCCACGCCCGACGACTCCATGCTCAAGGAGACCTAAGATTGTCTACGCGTCTACCTTGACGGCACGCTTCAACAACCTGAACTATCGCTTCGACCACAGCACTCAGAGGTCCGCAGCTTTCAGCGACCGCACGTCGACCGATGAAGTCTAGCCCGTGATAGCCGCGGCGGTCGGACCGAGGCACGAGATCCTCTAGCATCGGCTGGCTCCATTTGCCAGCGCCTCGAGGAACGTCGCGACGTCCGCCACACCATTGACTCAAGAAGGCAAGCCAGGAGCGAGCGCTACGCCGAGTCCAGCTGGGAACGAACACCGAACCGTCACGATTGTCAGCACAGCTACGACCACATCCAGATCCTCAGCCCAGATGAGGTCGAGCCCCGGGCGTTTGGGACCCAAATCCGGAGAGCCACGTTCCTGCAGAGATTCCGTGCTCTGACCAACATCATCAAGTATACCGGTTAGACCAACCCAGCCCATTGGCTCGAGGATCATCGCCTCGCGTGCAGAGCCGGAGATGCGGATGACCTTTTCGCCATCCAGTACCTGCCACTCTTCCTGTCCGACTCTGCAAGGGGTGGCTTGAGCACCTTTTCGAGGGTTGCATCCACGACTGGTCCGACCTTCGTCGGCAACTTCCAGGTGACCTACACGTGCCCTGGAAACTCTTGGGATCTGAAGAACTGCAAGCAGCAGTCTGGCTAATCACTCCGCGACTACATTCAACATTTCTAGCACAAGCGGAACGAGCTGCCCGACGTAAGAGACGCTGATGTCATCAATGCCTTCACATGCGACACGACATCCATGGCACTCGCCCACAAGCTGGGGTGTAAAAACCCTCGGACGGCGCACGCTCTTCACGACATCGCCACCACGTTTGCCACTAGGGAGGAGGCTGTCCAAGCCAACTTCGACCGGGATCGGACCAAGGGCAAGGAGAAGTCCAAGTCCGACCGCAAGATCGACAATCGCTCTGACCGGCGCTCCGACAGCAGGGATGACCGGTCCGAGGGCGGTTCAAGCAGCAAGAAACACAAGAAGAACTGCTGGCAAGACGACGAGTTTGTGGGCATCACTAAGTGACAGCCCCGACCCCAAGCAAGGAAGCCAACCGACCACAACAACCACTTCGAAAAGGTGCTCAACAAGCCCTGCACCAACCACTCGACCCCTGTCAAGCACACCCTTCAGGACTGCCACCTGCGGATGTTCATCAAAGGTAATTTCTGACCTGACTTCCGTCAATCTCCGCGTCCCGACCCTCCTGCAAAGGAAGCCGAGGGCAACACCGACAATTCCTTCTCTGAGCCAAAGGACTGCCTGATGATCTTCAATGGGCCGGTGGCCTATGAGTCACGGCACCACCAGAAGCAGAGCTGACGAAAGGTCAACATCGCCGGCGTTGCCGTTCCTACCTACCTCAAATGGTCGGAGGCCCGATCACGTTTGATAGATCCGACCACCCCGACTACATACCCTAGCTGGGGTGCCTGCCTCTGGTGCTCGATCCGATCAACGGCACCACACGCCTGACCAAGGTCTTTATGGACGACGGCGACGCCCTCAACATCCTCGACATCAACAGCTTCAAGGCTATAAAGCTCGCGGTGCCCGACCTCCGCCCAAGCCACGCTCTGTTCCACGGCGTCATCCCCGGTGGTAGCGCAGTGCCCCTGGGTCACATCACCCTGCCAGTCACTTTCGGCAACCACGACAACTTCAAGACCGAGAAGCTCTCCTTCAAGGTGGTCGATTTCTCTGGCATCTAGCACGCCATCCTTGGCTAGCCCTTCTATGCCAAGTTCATGACCGTCCCCAGCTATGTCTACCTCAAGCTCAAGATGTCGAGGCCCAAGGGGGTCATCACTGTGGTGTCCTGCTTCAAGCACGCGCTCGCCTATGAGCAGGAAAGCTTTGAGCTGGACGTCGCCCTCGCAAGGTCTACCCAGCTTGAAGAGATTCGCAAGACCAAGGACTCAGGCCCGATCCTCGACTTGCCGTCAACATCTGCATCCTTCAAGTCGGCGGACGAGTTCAAAGAGATCATCCTCGACAACGCCGACCCGACCAAGAGAGTTAGGATCGAGACAGCACTCTCCGACAAATAGGAAAGCGCGCTTGTCAACTTCCTCGTTCGAAATTGGGACATCTTCGCCTGGGCACCCTCTGATATACCGGGCATCTCGAAGGAGGTCGCCGAGCACTCTCTCAACATCATTCTCGGGTCTCAACCGGTAAAGCAACGACTCTAACGCTTCGACGACGGGAAGCACCGGGCCATTGGAGAGGAGATCACCAAGCTGCTAGATGCTAAGTTCATTCGAGAGGTCTACCACCCCGAGTGGCTGGCCAACCCTGTAATGCTTAAGAATAAGAATGGGAAATGGAGCATGTGCGTTGATTACACGAGTCCCAACAAAGCATGCCCAAAGGATCTATTTCCTTTGCCAGACATAGATCAGGTGGTCGGCCCCACTGCTGGCTACAAAACCCTCAGTTTTCTCGATGCGTACTCTGGGTACCATCAGATCTCTATGCACGGCCCTGACCAGCTGGCTACGTCCTTCATTACGCTATTTGGCTCATTTTGCTATGTCACTATGTCGTTCGGGCTCAAGAATGTCGGCGCCACATATCAGCGCTGCATGTAGAAAGGCTTCCACGACCATCTAAGTTGAAACATGGAGGTCTACGTCGATGACATAGTCATCAAGACTCGGCAAGCTGTTGACCTCATTGAAGACCTGAAGGAAACTTTTGCCAACCTCTAGAGGTACGGCATCAAGCTTAACCCCAAAAAGTGCATCTTCGGTGTTCCCTCCGACAAGCTCCTCGGGTTCGTCATCTCCGAGAGCTGCATCGAAGCCAACCCAGAGAAGATCATCGCCACCCGCAACTTCGGGCCCATCAACAACGTCAAAGGGGTCCAGAAGCTCACTGGGTGCCTGGCGGCGCTCAGTCGTTTCATCTCCCAACTCGGCGACAGGGCCATGCCTTTCTACC
The DNA here is from genome assembly GCA_001602295.1 of Zoysia matrella. NCBI lineage: Eukaryota > Viridiplantae > Streptophyta > Magnoliopsida > Poales > Poaceae > Zoysia > Zoysia matrella. The sequence continues at coordinate 55,689 of BCLG01000085.1, forward strand.
GACTCCTACAAAAATCTGACCGCTTTACTGGACCGCCAATGCTCTGGAGGTGTTCGAGCAACTCAAGAGCCTGCTATCGACTCCGCCAATCTTAACTTCGCCGACCCCCTGTGAGCCACTACTCCTCTACATTTTTGCAACTACAAAAGTCGTCAGCACGGTCCTCGTCGTCTAGCGTTCGGAAGAGGGTTGGGTCTTGAAGGTCAACGGCCCGTCTACTTCATCAGCGAGGAGCTGACCGATGGCAAGACTCAGTACACCCAAGTGGAGAAGCTACTCTACATCATCCTCATCACCAGCTGCAAGCTCCGCCACTACTTTGATAGCCACTCCATCCAGGTGGTGACAATTTTCTGCTCGAGGAGATCATCAATGGCAAGGACATGGTGGGGCGCATCGCTACGTGGGCTATGGAGCTTATGGGCCACGACATCACCTATGTGCCTTAGCAAGCCATCAAGTCCTAGACCCTCACCGACTTCATCGCCGAGTTGACCGAGGCTCAGGAGCCACCGACCCCTGTCGACTTCGAGCATTGGACCATGTTCTTTGACGGCTCCTGCCGATTGAAGGGCTCGGGGGCTGGCATCGTCTTAGTCTGTCCGAAAGGGAAAAAGTTCCAGTACATCATGCAAATCCATTTCCTCGCCTCCAACAATGCCGCCGAGTACGAAGCCTTGCTGCATGGTCTCCGAATGGCCATCACCCTCGGTGTCTGATGGCTCCACATCAAGGACGACTCCGAGCTCGTCGTTAACCAAGTCATGAAGATATCAAGCTGCCGAGTCCCAAAAATAGAGGCCTACTATCAGGAAGTTCGCAAGCTCGAAGACAAGTTCGGCGGGCTAGAGCTCTATCATGTTCTACGCCGCGACAACGAAGCGGCCAACGCCCTAGCACGGATGGCCTCGGGGCGAGATCCGGTCGCCGACGATGTTTTTCTCGAGGTCCTCTCCAAGCCAATTATCAAGCTCAAAGATGATGCCGCCGACCCCAAGGTCGACGAGGCAGTCGGCGAGCAAGCTCCGACCCCCGAGGCGGAGGTTATGGTCATCGTTCCCGACTGGTCCCAAGACATATTCACCTTCCTCCAAGACGACACTTTTTCGGCCGACATGAATGAAGCCTGGCGGATTTCACACTGAGCCAAAGCTTACGTCATCATCAACGATGAACTCTACAAGAGGAGCCCCAGCGGCATTGTCCAGCGCTGCATCCCTCATGCGGAGGGTTTACATCTCCTCGACGACATTCACTTCGGCATCTGTAGCCACCATGCCGCTCCGAGAACCTTGGTCAGAAAAGTTTTCCGCTAGGGGTTCTACTGGCCCACGGCGGTCTCCGACGCCGAGATACTCGTTCACTATTGCAAGGGCTGCCGATTCTACGCCTGGCAAACGCAACTGCCGACCCAAGACCTCCAGACGATCACGATCACATGGCCTTTCGTAGTCTGTGGGCGCGACATCCTCGGGCCTTTCCGACAAGCGCCCGGGGGCTTCACTCATTTGTTCATCGCCATCGACAAGTTCACCAAGTGGATCGAGGCTAATCCAGTCCCCAACATCAGCATCGGTCGAGCAGTCAAGTTCTTCCGCGACATTATCTGCCGGTTCGAGGCTCCACACTCCATCATCACTGACAATGGTACACAGTTTACCAGACATACATTTCAGGAATTCTGCGAGGAGTACCACATCCGGCTCGACTTCGCCTCCGTGACCCATCCAAGAAGCAACGATGAAGTCGAGCGCACTAACGGAATGCTGCTCCAAGATTTGAAGCCCCAGATCTATGACTCCGTCAAACAGGCAGCCAGGTGATGGGTTAAGAAACTCCCGTCTTTGTTGTGTACGAACGACTCCCAATAGAATCACAGGGTTTACCCCCTTCTTCATGACCTTCGGAGCAGAAGTTGTGCTGCCGACCAACCTTGACTACGACTCCCCGAGGTCCAAGCCTACGATGAGGAAAGGTCGGAAGTGGCACGGCAGGACGCCCTGGACCAGCTGGACGAATCACGCGACATCTCCATCCTACGATTGGCCAAGTACCAGCAGAACCTACGACAACTACATGCTCGGCGCGTCAAGGGTCGAGCCTTCAATGTCGGAGATCTTGTACTCAAGAGGGTTCAGATCAAGACCGACCATCACAAGTTGTCTCCACCCTGGGAGAGACCTTATGTAATCAAGCAAGTCCTGAGGCCCGACGCCTACAAGCTGGTGACCGAAGGCGGCAGGGAGCTAGCCCATGCCTGGAACATCGAGAATCTGCGTTGATTCTATGCATAATAAAACCAGCTAAGTTTTTTGTGCAAATCTCATTCTCTTTTACTTAACTACTTTGGACGGAGAAGCCTGGCCGGACCGGCCGCCGTTTGTCGCCCGTGGGCTGCTCTCAATGTCCCCTGATGTTGGGTCAGATCGTCAGACCCCTTCGCTTTTTGTCTTAAGGCCCCGTACCTCGTTTCTTCTAAGGCTCTGTGCCTCGCTTTTTCTAAGGCTTCGCGCCTCTCCTTCGCTTCTTCGGGGACCGATTCCCCGACCCATGTCTTGCCCATGGGTGACCCTCGAACGTGCTAAAGTGCACTATGAGCATTATCATTTATGTCTTCCTCGTGGCTAACTATCGACGACCCGGCGTTGGTGACGTTCTACGGCTATATCGAGCCCGACCCTACGAGCTATACCCGACCCAATCGCTCAATCAATGCCCAATGGATCATGAAAAACATTAAGTGCGAAACACTGGCGACAGCAAAAGAAAGGGTTGGAAGCATCGTTTTTCATAACGACGAACACAAAAGGTCACATTGTTTTGCAGGAGAAACATTACAAGAGAATCCTAACTAATGGATACAATCACGCGCAAGGAGGCAAATGCTCGAATCGCTCCCGGAGGAAGTTCGGCTTCGGGTAGCCGGCCATTATCTCTCGAGCCCGGGGCTTCACTTCTTTGTGCAGCCTCAGCATCTCCTCCCCATGAGTCCCTGCGGCGAATCCTTCAGAGATGCGCCCAAGGTCGGCATCGGTGTAGTGCGACAGAGTCTGCGCCAGGGTCAGAGCAGCCCCATCCTCCAGCGCAGCCATCAGCTCGGAGCTGATGAGTCCCGGTAGCAGCTGCAGCACTTAGACCGCGTGTCAGTGGCTATGGAGCCCTCATGCGCGTTGGTGAAGACTTGACGCAGCAAGGAGCAGACTCCCTCTTGCAGTGCCCCGAACTCACCTATAGCACCTGCATCGAACACAACGCTAAGGGACCGACCCCTGCAGCTCGACGAGCAAAGTAAGTAGCACTTACCATCTCGATCCTTCTTGACAGCTTTGGCCGCAGCGTGGGCCTCCGTCAGCTCCTGCTGGAGTTGGGCCACCGTTGCTTCGTTGGCCTCCCACTCCTGCACCAAGGCAGCGGCGAACGACTCCCTCAACTCCGCCAAGTCCGCCAAAAATTTCTTGATCTCCCCCTTGTCCACCACGAGATGCGCGTCAGAGGCATCTCGATCACCCAAGTGAGACGGCAGAGCTCCTCAGCTTGAGCGAGGGCACCTTCGATCGACTCACGGGGCCCCCTCGGCGGCGCGATTTTGGTTCTGGAGGTCCTCCATCTCCGCGGCGTGCCGGTCAACTTGTTGCTTGAGCTCTACACAAGGCAATGGAGCTCAGGACGCCGACCGACCAACCAAACTAAGACAGGAAGGTAAAAATACTTACGCATAGCCGCAAACTTTGCGGACGCAAGCTCCCCCGAGAGCTTGGACTTCTCCGAACGCTCCCGGGCGATTTCCCTCTGGGCCTCCGTGCCCTGCTCGAAGGAAATCTTGGAGTTGAGCTCGGCTGCCTCGGCGACGTGGTGCTGCTCAGCGGCAACCCTCCTGGCCTCTTCAAGGTTAGCGCGGGTCTTCGTCAGCTCCTCACGCAGGGCGACGACCTCAGCTTGGAGAGGATTATGCAAGGGGCGGCCCGCCGCCTGACGGAGAGTCTCTCGCGAAGGATCCTCTACTCAGCATCGCAACCAAGTAAGGTTCGTAAAAAGCAAAATCGATGAAAACTATGACTCACCCGGCACTGCTGCGTGTAAGGATCCCAGAAGATGTCCCGGCACTCGGACAGGTATTCCAACACTCCGTTGAGGCGCGAGATAGCCTCGACGATGAGTCAGTTCGCCAGCGACGCCTGACCATCAAGGTGCGCCCAAGCCTCCCTGACCGCCTCGTCCGTAGCGGCGGGAGCAGGAAAAGGCACCATCTGTTGTCCTGCAACAGTCGGCGGCGGTGGCTCCCTCGACTCCTCCGCCACTTGAGGCAGTGTCGGCTCCCCGACTCCTCTGCGGTGGCAGCCGAAGGCTGTGCCGTTGGCTCCCCTGCAGTGGATGGTGGCGCAAACTCCTCCGAGCCTGGCGCCAGCGTTTCCCGCTCTCTCGAGCCCGGCGCCTGCGTCTCCTACTCTGCAGCTCAAGGAAGTGTCGGCTCGCTCGACCCCACCACAGCGTGAACTAGAGACTGCGCCGTCAGCTCTTCTGCAGAAGGGAGCGACGTCTGCACCCTCGGCTCGTTGACGACGGGCAGCGTCGGCCCCTTTGGCTCCGCGACAGAAGACGACTCCAACTCCTGGGCCTCCCCAGCATCCATGCCCGGCGCTGCACCTCTTCTCCAACATCTGCATCTGAAAAGGGCGAAGTTTCTTCTTCGCCCACTTCTTTCCTTTCCTCGGGAATCGGCTCCGGCTGCGGCAGCGATGCAGTCTCACCAACCGCAGGCTCATCGGCCGACGTACTTCGTGCTGACTGCGACGACGGCGTAACGGAGCGCATCGATCCCACAGTCGTAGTGGTCGCGAGCCCGACGCATGGGCCGTGTCGCAGCGATTGAAGTCTGGGAACTGCAAAGACAAATGACCAAATCACAACGCTGCTGACGGTAAGACAAACTACGATGATCTAACTGAAAGCGCAGGAACTTACGCTCTCCACACTCGGACCAGAAACGGAAGGCCTCGGATCGGCGCCGGCAAGCTGACGCTGGTCCCACAACGGCAACGACAAGGGACTCCGGGGGGTCGGCGGAGGTCTCGGCCTCCTGCTCCTCCGTCCTTGCCCTCTTCGGAGAAGGCTCGGGCGTGTCGTCACGCTACCTCCGACCACGAATATGCTGGTTCAGCAGCACAACATCCGAAGAGTCAGTCTTCCAAGGTGACGACGACGGGCGGCCCCGCTACGATGGGGGCAGCAGCAACAGGAGTTGGGTTCGGCCTCTTCCACCCGACCGGCGACGCCGAGCCGAGGACTACGCTCAGAGTGGCCAGACCAGCGATCGAAGCAGCCAGACCAGCAGCCACGGCCAGAGCCATGGCCACAATTGGGACCGAAGCCAGCTCCACCGGCGCGAGCGAAGGCGGCATGTCCTCCTGCAACGATCGCAAACAAGGACGGACCTAAGCCTACAACGACTACACGACTCTCTACAACAACTAACGAAAGGAGAACAATGCAACTTACCAGCCTCCCCGACTGATGGCCCACGTCCAGAGGGCCCGGCCCGCCAGCCGGCTCGGCTGCCACATCGCGCTTGAGGATCCTACCCAGCTGTGTGACGAGGTTTTGAGCTGACAGCTCAAAACTGATCATCTCACGCATGCCGTCGAACCGGGCGGTGTAGTCTCACAGGAGCCGAGGACACAGGCAGATGAGGTTGATGCAGCACTTGACGAAGGCCGCGACAAGCTTAGTGCCGTTCAAGCCCTCTTCCTGGAGCTCCTCAATCCGTCGGAGCAGCGGGTCCAGAGCTTCTTCTTCTGTGGTGAGCTTCGCGCCCCACGAATCCAGGACCTAGACGGGCTCATCACAGAATGGCGGCAAACCGGGGTCGGCGTTGTTGATGTAGAACCAACCCTCGTGCCACCCCTTCAACGATTTCTTCAGAGGAACACCGATGTACTCCGACACCCGGTTGTTGCGGAGGTAGATTCTAGCGCCCCCGATGCCCCGGATGGCGCCATCCTCCTTCTGTTGGGAGACACGGAAGAAGTACCTCCAAATATTGAAGTGCGGGTCGATTGAGGAACACATCGCACAGACGAAGGCGGAGATCTGCAGCACCCCATTCGGGTTGAGGTGATGAAAACGAACACCGTGCTAGGACACCAAGCCACGGAAGAAGACAGAGCCAGGCAGCGAAAGCCCACGCTCGTGGAAGTGGACGAAGCCGACGGTCTCGAGGGGCTCGGGCGCCGGCACGCACTTCCCCATCGCCGGCAGCGATTGGGCAACCTCCATCGGCAGGAGCATGCCGGCCTTGACGTAGGATGGCCTTTGAAGTGGCAGACCTTTTCCAGGAAGTGCTAGTGTCACACCCGGTTTTAAGACTAAAATTAAGTGACCCTTTATGTGTGCCTAGAAATCAAGTTTCACAGATAAAGTGACTTCATCAATGGTAAAACAGAACAATTCACGATAAAAGAGAAAAAATGATTACCTAATACAGCGGAAAAGAAAACCAAGCACAGTTCAGCTTTCATAGGCAGTCGACCGGAGAGACGGCACGCCTAGATGTCAGCCCTTGCGTCTTCAACATCCTCAAAATTTCCTTTCAACTGAGTAGCATTTATAAATGCAAGGTTGAGTACGGGATGTACTCAGCAAGTGTGGGAAAAGATGACATGAGGCAATAAGCAAGGATAAGCTATATATGGTTCTTTTGCATAAAAGCACATAATAGAGATACACTTTCTATTAAGCACTGATTTACTAAGTGATAGACATCGCATCTATAAGCTGTAGCACCAATAAGAACCAATCACAGTCTCTCACTGTGATCACCAACCAAACCATACTAAAATCCAGCTAATCATGTGAGGGTCCATGCAATGCTCATGATCGTGAGCACGGCTGTCATGATGGTTTTAACTCTGCAGAGGTTGCACACATTTCTCATAAGAAGTGATTTCATCCCCTGTTTCTATGTGGATTAAAGAATCTCCATTACGCCCATGCCAACTGTGCACTCGCACACTTCCTTTGGTGTGAGGGTCAAAAGATCACTTCAAAGCTTTTCCATGACTTCCTCCAGCTTGTACGTGCCCACTGAGGTTTCACCTAATAAGGCACTAACCATAACCTTGGAAAGGCACCCTCTTGTGCTAGATGATTCTCGGAAGTAACCCTCCCTTCCCCACACATCTCTCTCCAGGCGGATCCAGGCGTAATCCGCTTTTCTTGCTCCACCGGTTGGCACGCGCAGAACTGGTCTCAACCACTTACTACGCCAGGCCGCGCCCATACTTGGCACGTGGTTGTACGGTCGCACATGGGTGGTCGCTCCACGAACCGATCCTTAGATTTGGTAAGATAACATACCAAGGGACAGTGCCGGTAACCCCGCACACAACTCTACACCAACCATATCCCCAAAATCACTAATCTCTAAGTTACTATTAAATAACCCATTAATCCTCGTGAACCAAGTATGATAATAAATCAATTTAATATCACTCATCCCGACAATAGCAAGCTAAGCATGTAATCTACCCAACAAAAAGGTAAACTAGGGCCACAAGGCATAATAAAGAAAACTAGGTGAATTCCTAATAGTAGGTGCGCATTCAATTGGACACAAGCATGCAATCTACAAGATAGAGGTTTTGTAAAGTAGACACAAAATGGTCAAGGACACTTGCCTTTGTAATTGTATTGCTGCTCAACGATCTTGGAGTGTCGATTCTGGAAGTCCTCTCAAAGCGGATCCGAAACAAAATCGTCTAAGCGCACAAGCAGACAAAGAAGGTAACACAATTCAATCACAACCATGCATACAATACAAGAAAAGAGATGGGGTGACGTCACGAATGCATAGCTTATTTCGATACGATCGTTTTAATATAAATTCACTTAAATTGGAATTACAGTTTAGAAGTTATGCATTTATAAGTTCAAGGACTAATCTGTAATTAAATTAAAGATTTGAGACTAATGTGCAAATTATTATATTAAAATAATAAGATATATGTTTATTTACATAACTTTATGATTTAAAAATGGAATGTATTAATTGACAGTTATTATTTTATAATTTATTAAAGGTATAAGGACTTATAAATAATATTCTTATATTAACATTATTATTATATTTATTAACACTATAAAAATTATTATCATTATTATTATTATTATTATTATTATTATTATTATTATTATTCTCAGTATAAGAAATATTATCATTATCATTATTAGTGTACTATTATTATTATTATCATTTGTATTTGTGATTATTATTTATTTCTTTATCATTAATCATATTATTAATATTGATTATTATTATTATTGGAATTATTAATCACAATTAGAATTATTAATTTTGTTTTTAAAATAAATTATACCATTGCAATAATTTTTGGTAATATTATTATTAGCAGTATAAATATTAATATTTTATGATATTTTATAATTGTTAATAATTATACTACTTATTATTACTCGAAAAATATATATATTGTTATATAATTATTATAAGTATCATCATTATTATTACTATGTATGAAGCTAATCTATAATTAAAATTAAGTTTTGAGGGCCCAATTGTAATTTATAGGATTAATTAAGGACTAAAAAGAAATTACAAAAAAGTTCAAGGGCTAAATTGTTACTTTGTCTTAAGGCAGGGACTGATTGAAATGAAATAGGACTATAGGGGCCTTTCTGTAAAACTGCTGGTAAATATTAAATAAATATTATATTTTCTTGCAGATTAATAATAATATTAATTTTATTATTATATTAATATAATTAACAGATTAATCAAAAATTAATTATCCCTAATTTCTAATTAATTTTACTTTATGGGATTTGCTGATGTCAGCATGATGCAATGATGATGCAGTAAACAATTTGATTTATTTTTGTACGAGAAAACTGTGGATGAATCTGGGACATCGGATTCGAATTGAATGGATGTGGTTTGAACCGGCGATGTGGCCGAATCTCTGGCTTTGGATTCCAGATAGACGGACCGGATTTAAACAAATCAAAGGGGCTGATGTGGTCTGATCTGGGTCGTTCAGTGGGAATCCGATGGCTAGGGCTGGTCGTGGCCAGGCAGGCGTCTGGCCGGCCGGCGTGCGGCGGTGCCATGACCAAACCTCACCGACGCGGCGGGTCCTCAGCCTCTGGTGGATGGACTTTGATGGGAATTGCATGAAAATGAAAAGGAAGGCTTGGGGATTTTCACCTTGGGCTTGGACAGAGTCGGAGACGGTCGGAGAGCGGGACGCAGCAGTGAGGCTCGGTGGAGGAACTTCGGTGGCATCGCAGGGCTTGTCCAGGTGACGGCGAGCGGCAAGACTTGGACTGCCGGGGGCGGTGAGGCGCGGGGATGAGCGGCATGGGGTCGGATGAGGCGGGGGCGGCTCTGAGGGTCCGCGTGACGGGTGGCTAGGATTTCGGTTTTGCGGAGGAGAGAGAGGGGCGAGCAGCGCGGTTTTTGTAGGGGAAAGCAGGGCGGCGGAGTCGGAGGGTTGTGGGGCGCAGTTTAGGGGAGGAATCCCGAGGAGATCGGGGGAAAATTGGGGCGGCGCGTGCGGCAGTTGCGGGAGATTGGGGAGACGGTTGGAGGGGGATGATAAGCGGGGTCCACACAGAAGTGAGAGAAAGAGACGAGAGGGAGGTGGAGCTGGGCCAAGGTGGGCAGGCCGCGGCTTGGGCCGGAGGGAGCAGGGGATTGGCGGCCCAAGGCACGAATGTTATTCCTTTCTTATTTTCACTTTTAATTCTTTACCATTTCACTAATCTGATTATTTCAAACTATGTAATGAGAGAGTTCATTTAATATACTTTGAGATAAATGCATTTTACTTTATTTGAACCATTTAAAAAAACATATTTTAAGGCATCTTTTTCTAGAATGCAAAATTTGGGAAAACATCTTTTCTTTCCTTTTGTTTATTTCCTTTATTTTTTTTCATTTCTATCTTTGATTATAATTTCTTTATCCAATTATTTATAATAAAACAATAGAAGAATTCATTTGAAAGTATTTGAGATAAATTCATTTCTTGCGTTATTTGAAACCATTTCAAATAAAACCAAATTTCATTATAAAAATCATATTTTCAAGACATCTTTTCAATAATCAAATTTTGGGTAAACACCTTATTGTTATTATTATTTTTCAAATCAAATAAACTTGCTTTTAAAATAAAGACCAAATCATTTCTATTAAATTAAAGGAAGTTAATTATTAAAAAAATGTTTAAAACTTTATTTTCAAAGAAATTTTGAATACATTTAAAATTCAAAAACAATTAAATAAATAAATAAAATCCTCTAGATAATTAAAATTTTTACTTTATATAATTGAAAAGGTTCACATCCCCAAATTTGAAGATTTGGGGTGTGACAGCTAGCCATAGTGGAGGAGCCGGAAATGAGAACGACGGTGGCGAGGAAGACGAAGATGAAGGTGAGCGCGAGTTTGAAGTTTGAAACAGATGAAGACGAAGGAGAGGCCGGTGATGGCCTTTTATTTGAACCGGCGCGTCGACATGACGGGGCGTCACGATGGGCGCCCGAACCGTCGGGCACCCACTATCTCAAACACCCACTCACCGACGGGTGGGCCTAGTGCAGCCTTTGGATAACTCCGCCCGTGGAGGTGACGCCTGCGCACACCTGCCAGGGCAGTTATTGCCTGGCAGATGTCAGTTCAAGAGGAAGCGCCCGCGCGAACCGTCGCGCCCCTTGGGCTGTCCGAAAAATTTCATCCCACCGTTTGGATCGTCCCACGGTTACAATTCTCAGACGCATTATCCGCCGTCCATGTGGAGGCGGCGGAACCGCACGATCGTCAGAGCCGTTATCGACATCCGTTACTAACGCCGTGAGATCAAAATCCCACAGATCGAGGCAGACAAAGGTCAGACGCCAAGTTGATTGGCCTAAAACTTGCCCGAAGCGCTGATCATGGGATATAACCGGCCAGCCCCGTCTGACCTAGGCGCGATGCTGATCATTAGATGAGATCGGCTCGAGTGGCTCAATCTAGGCGTCCAACCCAACACTCGCCCGATGACAAAAGTCGGTTTCGACTGACCCCGAAGGTCGGAAACTCTCATCTCGTGGACTAATCCTCCGACCGACCCTTCAGATCGCTCGAGGGCTATGCCCCACAGGCACACTTCCATGCACCCGTAGGATTTCTACGCAATGAAGATGAAGATTCAACCCCTGACCGACCCTTCGGATCGCTCGGGGGCTAGGGGCTACGCTCTACGGGTGCGCTCGCGTGCCCCCGTAGGATCAACCATCAACGATAGAGGATCGAGCGAAGACTAAATCTCGACTGACCCTTCGGATTGCCCGGGGGCTCGGGGGCTACGCCCTACGGGCGTGCTCATGTGCCACCCGTAGGATCAAGCATCGACAACTATCGAAGATCAGCCCAGCGTCACCTCAACGAAGATTGCAAACGGGGTAAGGCTTGGGGGCTGCTGTCGGGATCATGTACCCCGGGTACTTGAGGATCCGGCCTACACATAAAGGCCCAGCTGCAGGTGACGGTCTACGGCCCAACCCGCGGCCCACGAAGGACATAAGCGGATCAACCCACCGAAGCAACGATCCGACCCCCGGTGGTCGGGAGTACCCGAGCCGACCACCTAGACACTCGGATGCCAAGATCACTCGAAGACACAGGCTGACCACTGCAGGTTGGGGCCGGATGACGACAAGACTCGACTGACCCTCCGAGGGCCGGCCGCCGCCCCAACAGTCAAATATGACAGACGCAGAGATTCCTTACAGCGTATAGCATGAGGTAAAGTTGTTCCGAAAATGGTAAAGCAACCAGACAAGGCGGTAAAGCAATACAGAAGAAAGTAAAGCATTCCGGTGGCAGGTAAAGCAGCCCCTCGGCCGGTAAAGCCAAACGGTAAAGCCATCTTTGTCCCCCCGACGATGAACAGAAGGATGATCGAAGGATGCCAACCGTCTGCTCCGGCGTTAGCGGGCGCCAGAAGATCAACCTCGCAGAAGACCGCGGCCCACCCATCAGGGGGTCGCCCAGTTTCGTAGGCGCCAAGCCATGTAACCCTGGTCCGACCCCTATATAAAGGGGGACCGGGGACATTAGTTGATAGGTCAAGTTTAGTTCCAGTTCACACACCACTCATGAGCGCAGGGGTTCTTCCCCGAGCAAGAGCCCTTTCGCCATTGTAATCTTGTTACGAGCTCATACGATACATCCACCCACTCCTGGACATAGGGTATTACGCCTCGCCGGTGGTCCGAACCAGGCCAAACCTCAGAGTCTTTCATAGATTAGGCCACCTCGAATACGAAGAGTGCACCGTATCTCTCTCTAATTATGTAATTTTTACTGTGTCGATGGTCAAAATACCGACAAATATGTTCCAAAGAGCTAGAGGTTGAAGAACTTGATAAAAGTAACTCTTTGTCGTCTTGGGATGACATTCCCACCTAGTTTTTTTTTTATAATGTTGCATTTGCTAGTTCATCTAGCTGATGAGGCTAAACTAGGAGGACCTGTGTGCTATAGATGGATGTATCCGATTGAGAGATACCTTTGTACACTTAAAGGCTATGTACGGAACAAAGCACACCCTGAAGGTGCCATAGCCGAGAGATATATATCCGAGGAATGCTTGACATTTTGTTCTCGCTTCTTACCAGACATTGATACCAAGCTGAATCATCCAGAGCGTCATGAAAGTGTTGCAGTGCATGAACCACCGTTGGGTCCAAGTATATTTGGCAACATTGACTATAGTAAGAAAGGATTTACTAACGAGTCGGTTGATAGGTTTCAGATGCAGCAGATGCGGCACTATATAATCACAAAATTTGATGAGGCCATTCCATGGGCAGAATAAGATGTTATACTAATCTACTTATCTTTTGGTATGCCTTATTTTTTTTTCTAATTCCAACTCCTTTCCTTAAATCAGTGAGCATAAGGAATTGCTTGCAAAAAATAAGCCCATGTAATATTGAGCAACGTCACAAGGACAAATTTGTAGGTTGGCTTGACTGTAAGGTGAGTAATGGTTTAATTAGATGTCTTTTTTTTGTAATGCCAATAAATTTTGCATTTTATCTTTTAAATGTTTTGTATTTATGTACTTGGTGCAGATCAACACTCTCTATCAAGAAGGGAAAACAAGTGATCTCATGTATGCCCTTTCTCAAGGTCCAGACCATCGAACACGTGTTTTCAACAGATGCTTCATCAACGGTTTTCTATTTCAAACTACTAGCATAGAGAAGAACCTGGCTACACAAAATAGTGGTGTAGTTGGGCAAAGGTGATGACAATACTGGCAATATGGACTGGTATGGTGTGATTAAAAATATTATTTCACTAGAGTTTCCTAATGGAAAAGAGGTCATATTGTTTTAGTCTGACTGGTTTGATATACCTTCTGCCACTAAGAGTAAGGATAGAGGCTACAGGAAGGATCAGTATGGTATTATTGATATTAACACTTCTCAAATTCGATATTTAGATGATCCTTACATCCTCGGGACATAAGTGGAACAGGTGGTTTATGTGAAAGGCACAAAGAAACCAGAATGGTGCACTGTTGTTAGATTGAAACCTAGAAATCTTTTTGCCATGCCTGAAGCACCAGATACAGAAAACCAGGGAGAAATTGATGTTGACTCATTAGATGTGGGTGTTGAAGATATGAATATTTCTGGCACACAGGAAGAGTTGAAAAATTGGAGAAGACCAGATATGGAAGGGGTAAGTGGCGATGCTTCTATCATTGAAAAGGCGCTTGCTGAAGTTGTGCATGAACCTAATGATTTAGACTTATCAGATGAAGAATAAGACGATACCTGTGTTGATGATGGGCGTGTTGCACCTGTGAATTGTGAAGCGGAAGTGTTTAATGATGATTTTTTGTCTAATTATATTGCATGGTAGGCTACAGAAAAGATAAATGGTCACAAGAAAGGTATTTATCCTACAATTTGTTGCATTTTCTTAGGCAACAAATGCATAGAAAATTCAGTAGCCTTGTACCACTATGTTACCATTTTCTTAGGCCAGCCTGTTGCCCAAGTTCCTTTCTATTTGCTACCAATCTCTGCTACTCGAGTTTATTGTTTACTTCGTATCCTAGAGACCACTTACAGTGCTCTCTTGAGGCAAAGGCAGAACACCTACCACTCTTGATTAAAAGTTCCAGCATTATCTCATTCTATGGTTCAATATCTACTCTTTTAAATTTTTTATTTTATTTTTATTTAGGAGAAGATACAAAATATGTGCAAAAAAAAGAGATGAAGGTGGTGATCCAAAACAATTGATGGTAAGATATATAGAAACAGTTCAGTATAGTCCACTTTGATATTTTGTTTACATGAAAATCAGTTTTATGGATTATTTCATATTCTGTGATATAAGATCTTATTGCTGGAGTGGCTCATGCTATATATGGAGGATATACAAGTATCTTACATGGAGTTGAACAAGATGTCATGCTGGAATCAGCTGTTAAAACGTTCTTAATGGATTGCCAAGTCATGAAAATGTGTATCTTGTTCTCTTAAAGTGATACGTATGCATGTACCATGGATGATCTTGTTATACATGTTTAAGTGTTTGTATATGACACTCTATTTTTAAAAATATGTGTCTCATATTGTAACACATTTTGTATTGATATCAAACAATCGTACTTGTATGTTAAAACTCCAGTTGATGTGAAATAAAAATAATAGTTTTGCATCTAGGGGAAAAATATACAAAAAAACTGTAGTTGCATTGGTTATGACTTCAGAACAAACAAGAATTGGGGAGGGGGCACTAATAGATATGACACTTCTGACTAATCTACTCAGCGTAACCATCAAGGACAAATTAACTAATTTACTCCCTCATATTTTCATCCAAGAAATGGCAGAGAAAAGTAGAAGATTGGTGCTTTTACTTCATACATGTTAGTGCTCCTAGCTAGCAGCATAGGCATGTTGCCATGAGCAACCACAACGAAGAAGTCAAACCGTAGCATGCACGGACACACCTTCTGCCTGCTGCCGTGATGATCATCCTGCTACGAACGGGCTAAGGCGTTGACGAAGAAGGAAAGGAAGAATAAAGATCCAAGAATAGAATAATGACAGTAAACATTAAGAAAATTGTAGGAAACTTAATCTGATTTTGATTCAATTTTTATTTTCTTTTCGTTAATAAATAAATTCATACCCATATAGTTGCCACAAAAATTTTTTTCTATAAAATATTCCTTTTGTAACAAAAAATCAGTATAATCATAACGGTACCTTACATATGGTAAAAAAATAGACATGTTACGACAATTTGTGGCAATGTAACCTCATTTTCTGCAATGAAAAATTTAGACTATCGCAACATTAGATATTTGTTGCAACAAATTTGACATATTGCCACTCCACCCATTTTTGTGGCAATAGCATCAAGCTATCTGTTACGTACATATCTGCGGCAGTAAATTTACTATATTGCCACATAAATATTTTTTTGTATTAATAGCACTAACTTATTGCTACTGTTGTCATGATTATCACAATGCCAATAAGATGTGGCAAAAAGATTGGACATGTTACCACAATATCTTTTTATGGTAATATAACCATACTTTTCGCAATGAAAAATTTAGACCATCACGACACTTGATATTTGTGGCAGCAAATTTAACAAATTCCACTCCACCTTTTTTTGTGGCAATAACATCAACTTATCACAACGTAAAGTCAAGACTATAACAACGTAGTATATTTGTGGAAATAAATTTATCGTATTGCCATGTAGTTCATTTTTGTGGCAATA
>BCLG01000085.1:80667-140162 GCA_001602295.1 Zoysia matrella
GCCAGCCATGGCCGCGCCGGGGAGCTAGCCCGGATCCCGTGCGGCTACTGTCGGATCCGGTGCGGCCAGTAGTGTAGCCAACTGTGTGGCTTCCTTCGTTGGGCCGGGATCCCCTGTGGAAATTCCTCCCTGCAGCCCAGCACCGCTGCGGCCCAATGCAGCTCCGCCCACCCGGCTGGGTTTTTATTTTAAATTGCGAAGTCTGTTATTAATTGATGAGAAATGCTTTCAAGTTTGTAAATTTCATAAAAAATTCATTCTAGCTCAAAACTTTGTGAAATAAATTTTGTTAGTATTCTCTCAACTAGAACAATATTCTAAAGCTAACCAATTTTCATTTTATGCAGTAAATTAATTTAATTAATTCAAATCACATAATAATTAATTAATGCATTATCACTATTCCTTGGCATGATAAAATCTTGAAAATTTTACTTTTATGTTTCTTTAATCAATTTTTATGTTTTAGAAAAGTGTGAAATTTATTTTCATCAAAAAAAAATTTATAAGCATTTTATTGTATTTAAACAGTTTTTAAATCATTATAAATCTATTTGATTTCAATAAATGTTGAAAATTTCTCAAAAGTTAGTTTATGACCTTTCTGATTTTATGAAAAACTCAAATTATATTTTATATTTTTGAAATCCATTTTAAAGAATTTTTATGACTAAAATTGTGTTCTTTTGAAAATAAAAAGCTATAATAGCATATGATGTCATTGGAAGATTAAAAACTCGTAACTCAATTCCTTGCATATCATATAGGACCCGACCCATCCTAGGAGAGCGTGGAGGTGTTTCTTTGGCAAAGAAAACTAACTGTGAGCAAAGCCTAGGCAAGCTCTGGTGCATTAACCCTTTTTAAGTTTTTATTTTATCACTGTGTATTGAAAGGTTAATGTATTGTGCATTAGATTTTAGGAGTTGTTTGGAAACCTAGAATTACATGCTAGGTATCATATTATCCATATTGAGTGTTGTTGGTACGTGGAACTGGATGTAGGGCTAGGCTAAGTTTTAGTTCACGGTAGAAGTCGAGTGAATGGAAAGTCACTCACGAGCTATAAAATTCGCGTGAATGGATAGTCACTCGCGAGCTATAGAAGTCGAGTGAATGGATAGTCACTCGTGAGCTATAGAAGTCGAGTGATTGAAAAGTCAATCGCGAGAATAACCTGAGACTGGAGGGGACAGCGTCTAGGAGAGTTTGAGAAGGTTATGCCTTCGCAGTGGTAGTCCCGTCTGTGTCGGATAGGGACCGATTCGAGTGTGGCCTTGTTGAGCAAGTTTGAACGTACCGATTACATACTGGATATATGGAACCCAGGAAACTGACGTAACTCAATATCCGTAGTGGTTGGACGTACCCCTACTCCTCTTTAGGCGAAGGCGGAGTAGAGACTTGGATCTAACCATGGACACGTCCTGCGTGGTGGTCGTATGGAGGACCATGTTCTCGGGAGAAGTAGGCCTCGGACCAGCCTACAATATTGTTGTGAAAGGTTGCCACGTGCGGCTTTCGAGAAGCGCGTATGTGTCGTGTATTTCGTGTTCTCTCAGCTTGTGTAAATCAATTATAATCATTGCCCTCACAGTTACTAGTACCGTTTGTTCACTGCGTAATGTCATAGTAAAAACATAACTAATAATAATAATAATAATAATATGAACTGTTTGCTTAGTTTATAGCGATTGCTCGGCAACCATGTTTGATATAGTTTTACGGCACAAATTAAATTTTCATTCGATAAACTTAATTTACCGCTAAAACTTGAATATAAAGACTCACTATATTAGTGCTGGTTATGCAGATGGCCATCCCATGTGAGTCAGGCTCTTCATATTCTTGTAGTCGGCTGTAGTGGGCCACGTTGACGGGTAAGATTTGCTAAGCATTTGAATGCTTAGGGCTTGGCTCTCTGTGGTTTTGTGTGCAGGTGGTTTCTCTCTTCCTTCTCTAGACCAACTGGCAGAAGCAATCTCCAGGGTAGCTATGTCTATTGAGAGCCCTGCTCGTCGTACTGCTGTTTGTGTGATACTAGAGGATGTATCGTATGGGCTCGATGGCATCTTATGCGTAGTCTCTAAGAAACTTTAATTTAGGTTATCGTCCGCGCTTTCAAAAATCTTGGTTTTATAAACTTAAGCAACAGTTTGTAATATATTTTATCGTGCTCGAGTTGTACTGTTAGTCCTCGCTTCGCCGAGTGACACCCGATAAGATCCTGTGGTCGATGAATCGTCTCTTCTGTGAGGCGGTCTGTCACAATTTTCACAGAAATCACACTTGAATCAATTCAATTTTATAAAAAAAAGGGAAATTCATGTTTTCAAGGTAGGCTAACTTTATTTCTCGAATGAACTAACATATCTTTGACTAATGGGTTATAAAAATTTATTCAATATAATAATATATCTATATATTATGAAATTATTTCTTATGAGGATTTTCAAAGTGCAGGTCCCATATTATGAATCTATAAAAAAGTGAGTTAATGTTAGATGGCACGAAACACAAATATAAAGTTTTTTCTACGGAGGAGTAGCATTAGTGCTCGACGCATGTGTACACCTAAAAGTTTTAATGCGATTCTCAACACCGTAGTTGGCTGCCAAACACTCCTCATCATTGGTGGAACCTACTAGTCTTCATCGATCTCAGGAGGAACACGTAGCTTGTATGGTATAACGTACACACACGAGGAGTATGTAGGTGTATGTTTTTACGTGCATTCATATACTATAGGTGTAAATGTAGATGTACCGGCTAAAAAAAAGAGCGGGGATAGGATAAGGTTCTGAATGGGCCGGGCCATGTCGCGCCGTCATGTGTACAGCAGGGATTATATTTACATTTAACTTATTTTCTATACGAATATTACATTGCCATGTAATTGCTTTATTGATTCTCTGAGATTTGTTAGTATTGATGATAATATTTGGCAGATTTTAAAATAGACCCAAATAAATATAGACCGTTCATTTACACTAATCTTGAAGCTTAAATTATTTTTTACCTTCTAGAAGGTAAAAGTTTTTTAATTATTAATTGCTGAATAATTCAATTTGGAAAGTTATTACTGAAATTTTGGTAGGTGACGGTAATCAGGGACATGTTTCCTTTTATAAATCAACAGCTGAGATCAAATTCATCTCTTACCTCCTAGCAGGTGAAATACCATCACTTTTGTCTATTTTAAAAGCACTCTAATATTTTTGTTCTGAGACTAACAAAACATATATCAGCATTGATATTTCAAATGATTTGTGAAATTATAGGCTCTTGATAGAAATACACTTCATTTTCTAGATATGATGCACCTTGTATAGGGTAAATAACTAATGGATCCAAATCAAAGTTTATTCACCTACGACAAATCACATACATTGCATTGGCGACAAATCCCAGGTATCCAATGGCAAGCTCTTGTTTGAGATCACGAGACGGCGCTTCTCATACAAGCACACATGCATGACGAAGATACGCCTCAGGACTCGTATCAACCCTAAGCATCCGGCGGCGGCAGGTGCAGGCCCTTGTGGTTGCTGCCGTAGCTAGGCCCGGAGGGAGGGAGGAGCCGGAGCGTCACCAAGGAGCGGCACCAGTCCACCGCTAAGCTCCCTTTCCCTGCTGGTAATGGCGGCGGAACGCCGCTGGAGATCCCGCTGTTTGTCATCACGTCGGAAGGAACGCCTCCCTTCGTGACCGGCCACGAGCCTGTGCCGGTGGCGGTGGGAGACCTCTCGTGCAGCTCGAAATTGTTGCTGGTGGGGTTAGGCCGTGCTCCGGCGGCTGGCAGTGGGAGCAGAAGCGTCAGCAGCACTAGAAGCATCAGCGGCATAAGCGCCGCCACCATTTCGGCGGCTGTCATCTTATTCCGGCTAGCCATGGCGACTGTAGGAATACTTGGAGAAGGAGGGTTGTGAGTGGCGACCTAGCAATGCCGTTTATGTGGCACCAGAAAGAGACAGAGCAATATGTACTCCTCGATCGGATGGTGCTTGAAGCACTCTAAAATTTGGTTAATTATTAAAAATCTAAACAGATCGCTCGATAAATAATAATTAATTAGAAAATATCGTTGATGAGATATCACTTGCCTAGACTGACTGGTATAGTGAGAAGGTTGTCGACATACATATAACTCAATCAAGGTAAATTAATTAGTACGTATGAATTGATGTCATCAGAATACAAATCTTCCATCTCACCTTGGTACTGCTGATTTTATGAATTAATCACTATGTATGAATTAATCCGTTTCCGTTGACTACTATACCAAAATGCAGGCTTGCTTTGTGCACCGAGCATGGCCGCAGTGCAAGGTAGCTGAGGAGAAAGACAGGTCGAAGACGATAAGGATGTTGGGCCGGGCCGTTATGGGCTGAAGTGGCCCTATGGAATATGAAAAAGTGGTTTGGTTCTCAAGTTGATTGCGGTGGGGTTTTCCCGTCGTCCTGGGGCACCATTCCCTCCTGGCTTTCCTATTTGTTCGCCTCCCTCTCATGTACGCAAAAATCACTTCTGTTTTGAATCAAAAGTTATAAAGTGATCCAGTTTTTAAAATGATAGGTTAAATAAATGGAATAATACTTCAGGGATTATGCAAACTCAATGTACAGTTGTGGGGAGTAATTTAAACTTCTTTTATTTTTTTCTATTATCCCGATCAAGAATATTGCCCATCAATAGATATAAACAGTTAGATTAATCTTGGTAGCTTTGCATTAGTTGCATTAGTGTATTCACGTATGAGTAAAGTAGTACAAGCAGTAGGCTGAGATGAGTCCGTGCAGCATGGCAAAGAGGCTGGATTAGCAGTGAGTAGAGAGCAATCAGCTGCCAGAAGGTGAGGGCACGTATGGTTGAATTGGAGCCGGTACTGCACGTGCGTCGCAGCCACGATCTTGGCCAAGTTGAGGTGCATGTCCTGAAGACGAAGGAAGCGGTCAAGCTAGCTGTTATGCATGCACATGATGGTTAGTTGTTGCATGCATATAGATTAGTTAGTAGATCGTGAGGCCGGCTCTTGCGGCTAGTGGTGTACGTCACCGAAAACTGCCGAGTCTGTCTGTAGTGTCTTTAAATATCAGTCTAATGTAACCCGTTTCTAATTGAATTAAATAGAAGAAAAAAGGCACAAGTGTTTGTGAGGTGCCAAAACAATGTCTCTGTGAATTCCTTTTCCAGCTCATATGTGTGAGTTCCAACAAACACGATGCATATTACTCTATCCGTTCCAAAATATAAGCATTTTTAGATTTAGTCAAAGTCAAACTTTTATTACTTTGATCATTAATAATGTATAACTAATACTCCCTCCGTCACTAAATATATCAAAGTCAAACACTATCAACTTTGACTAATAATATCTATAAATTTAAATAATTTCTAATATAAAAAATTACATATTATGAAAGTATGTTTCATGAAGAATCTAGTAACATGATCTATATATGATAAAACATTATTAATTTTATATTATTAATGATCAAAGTTAAAGAAGTGCTTAAATCCAGAAATGCTTATATTTAGGGACGAAGGTAGTAATGTTTTGTCATATAAAAATTATATTTTTTTTAATTCATCATGAAATAAACTTTTATAAAAAGCATATTTTTATATTAGAAATTATGTAATTTGCAAGATATTATTAGTAAAAATTAAAATAATTTGACTTTATCCAAACCTAAAGATGCTTATATTTTGGAACGGAGGTAGTATTGTCTATTTTCTTTGCTTGCGCTATATATATGAAAATATCACATTAACCATAAGAACAACGAAGCTAACAATCGCCACGGTTCTATTACGGCTCAATTTGTCCTGACCGTGAACCCGGGCGGCGGAGGCGGTGTACGCAGGGAGGGCTCGCTGGGATGCCCAGAGGGCACTTGGATGGTGAACAGAGGCTCCGCCCCGGGGGTGGCAGGACGTGGAGGAGGAGGTGGTGCTGACGCCTTCGTCACTGGCACTAGCGGCCGAGGTGGCTCGTCGCCGACGATTGTGGGGTCGAAGGGGAAACGTCGACTATCAACGGTGGTTTTGGCAGGAAGGCGCACCACCGAGGAGAGCATCAGCAGCAGCGGTCGTCGTGGTGGTCTGGTGCTCGGGAGAGAGAGAGCAGTGATTGTGCTTTATTAATCTTGGTGGATAAATTTAGCAATGCCAGCTCACAAGGATATTTGATTTGCTATATGATTATGCGATGATGATGGCAGTGCTTAAACAAGAGATGATTTGCTATGTGATTATGCGATGATGATGGCAGATATAGGGAGTCAATTCATCGTCTCTTATCTTGACTGTATTTTTAGGTTGTATAGTACTCCAATCAATCAAATGTTAACTAAATGGCTTTAGCGAATGTTGCTTACTGGTAGCAGTATAATCCGGTCGCCGTAGCCTTATCTAAACAATTATTTGTTCATGCAGACATGTACTTATTCTCCAAAGAAAATCATGCAACATAAGGTGATATATTTCCACCCCGCACTGTTACATTGCTCCATAGGTTTGATATGTTCTACAAGACTCTACACCAAAACAAACAAATGGAGCCCAATACTAAACACCATTGTGCAAACCAGTGATTTGCCACGAGTCGTGACTACATGCACATCACTTGATCAGTGTTCACAGACCACTATAATCCTCAGCGTCATCAATTCTTCTTCGACATAAATTCCATAATGGATCCTTCTATAATATCATCATTGATCATCTTGAAAACCTCCAATTTAATCTGTTCCAATTCCGAATGATGATCCATGGATAAAGGAAGGATGCAATCCCAAGCAACCTGCTCATAGCACCTTTGCTTCTGCTCCATTTGCCAGACATATTTGACGTACTGACCACGTTCCATTTCAGATAAGTACTTTGCCATAACCTTTGAATGCAAACTGCTCCTTGGAATAGTCATATCAGCAAATAGAGAGTTTACAAGATCAAACAGGATCTTCCTGTCTGATTTTGACCACAGGAGCAGTTTGCGGTACTTGTTTTCAAGCCCTAGAAACACATGTAAGCCCATTTGCTAATCTTCTGGGTAGGCTGAGAAATCACACACACTAGCAAGCATGTCCTGCACATTAGAATAATCTCTGTCCTCCTCATCCTTAAGTACAGGTACTTGCCCTTCGATCAACTGGTAAGTTGAGCTGTTCGGACTGCTGCACTCATCGCTTGAGAAGGTGTCAGAATAGTATCCACAAGGAGTAATTTGGTCCTCCATCTTCAGCATTTTAAGCTGCTCTCTGGGTCCTGTGTTTGACAAGCGAGATGAATAAAGGTTAGTCTCTTAAAACAGCATCGAAGGAAACTTGAATTATCCTTCTATTTACCTTGAATACCAACATTAATGGTATTAAAAATTCCAGAATAAGACATGTCTTCACTAGAACTTAGTTGCGATGAAGCAGTTGGACTTGAGCATTCACAATTCTCTGCAGTTGCAATATCTGGAGATTTTACTGCCTGATCATTTTCAGCAACATCAATCTCTACCGATGGGTTTCTCCCTTCCTGAAAACAGATGTTACAAATATTGATAATTGGAATGAGAGGCTCCAATCTCTTTGCAATAAAAGTTATTATCAAGTTGCAACATACCGTCAGTTCTATGATATCCTGATAACAAATCGATCGGTCTTGTGTCTCTGGAAATGGTGTTGTCGGTTTCGTGTCAGAAAAATCCATATGACATTTGGAGTTCTTCTGTTCATGTTTAACAGCAAATTCATATGCTTGTTCATTCCTAGACGTGATAGAATCATCAGGATATGTATTGGCTGCCAGAGGCAGATCAGAAATGCAGATGCTATGCCTTTCCTTTTCTGAAGTTACATGGATCTCTTTCTCAGGTACTAGCATATTTTCCTTTTCTAGCTGGACAACTGATTTCTCATTTTTTCTGTTTTGCATTTCTCATTGATGACCTCTTTTTGACATGTGCAATTTCAGACTCATCAGTTGGAGTATTCAATACATCTTTCAGAATGGGCAACCTGCATGCTGACGCAGACTGCCTCCTACTAGATAATCTTGACGACGAGGTCGACAAGGCTGGAAGAGATTTGGATCGGGAAAAATTCCTTGTTATGCCACCTCTTGAATGATCTTCACAATAAATCCCTGTTTTCCATCCATCTTTACTGCTTATATATACCAAGAGGACTGGCTGGAATCACTGGATCATTATCATTACTGGACATTGGACATGATCATCTCTTGTGTGAACTGTGAAGAGGCTTCTTTTGCTGCATCGCTATGGGAAGTGAATTTTCAGAACCAGACTGGCAAGCTGTTTGCCATCGTTCAGAGAGGTACTGCGAATGAACTCCGTTGTTGGAGCCTTCGAAGTCGAACAGCAGCCGGTCCATGAACGGGAACGGAGGCCTGATCAGCCCGGCGGTCTCCAGCTCGGCCAGCCGCACGTCAGCGTCAGCCTCCGCGAACAGCACCCCCTCGCCGGTGCACTCCACCACCAGCTCGTGCAGTGCCACCTCCCTCAGCCGCCCGGCGAGCGGGTAGTATGGCACCAGCGCTTCGCCGAGCGCGCGCCGGATGACGGCCACCGGGTCGCGGTCGACGTCACCGCCACCGCAGTAGAAGAAGACGGTCGACACGTACCTGCGAATGAACTCCTGGTGGTCAACGTCGGAGAGACGCTTGGTCTCTCGCGGTGTCGCCACCACAGGGCGGACGAGCACCGACTCCTTCCGGCGTACGGCGAAGGCGAGCGTCGTCATGGCTGGTGGGTTCTTAATTTGCCTCCGATGGCCCGGGTGGTGGTGCGGGGTGCCCAACAGCTTAAACGTCTCAACGGTAAGGCAACCTTCGGGAATGTATTCCTTCCGTTCTTAAATTAATGTCACCGTTAACTTCAAACTATAACTTTAATCATTTATTTTATTTTAAAAATTATGATAAATTATATATATTTTATTATAATTTGCTTTATTATCAAATAGATTTGAAATACGGTTCAAAATTTTACACATTTGAATTAATTTTTTAAATAAGACGATGTCAAAATTAAAATTTAAAGTCAACGGCGATATCATTTTAAGAATGAATGGAGTATATGTATCAAATGTTAAGAAACATATACATAAAATAAAAGGTCAATAAGTCTCGCTACGACAAAAAGACTCTTCAATGTCGGGTCATAAGATTCTATAGTGTCGGTCAAATTGTGCGACACTCCTCATATGACACCACTGTAAACGGTAATCAATGTCAGGTCAAAGAAATCGACACTGATAGCAGTATCTTTAGTGTCGGTCACGATGATGCCAGCGAGACCGACACAAGTAACAACAAATACAGTGTCGGAAGGCATAATATCATCTGACTGATACTAGTAACAACAACAATAGTGTCAGACGGCACGATATCATCTGACCGACACTGCTATTAGTTACACCAGTGTCGCTTTCTTGACGTCATTTGACCGACACTAACTTATGTTAACATCAGTGTCGTTTATTATGACGTCATGAATCCGATACTAATATTTTCAGTGTGATTTCGGTTGTGTTGACGTCATGCAACCGACACTGCTCTCACTACCAACAGTGTCGGTCTCAATGGTGTCAATTTTACCGACATTGTTTATAGGACTCTCATGTCATATATTATGACGTCACGTGGCTGACACTACTTCTTAGATTTGGGGTGTCGATTTCTGTGACGTCACAAAACTGACATTTTTAGTTTTTAATTACACATTCATATATTTGAATAAGAGCCATATGAATAACACAAATCAAATGCAAATAACAGTATAACAAAATATATTGACAGAGACAATGTATTGACAGAGTGAATGTTTAGGGTCACATATGTACACAAGTTCATCCACTACAGCAGCTTAATTTACACATATACATGAATATACATACTTCAAATAGAACTAACAAATAAAATTTTATTTGCTTGAGCAACTCTGGTCATGTTCTTTAATTCTCTTCTGCTCAGCCTCAAAGTTTTGCCGAATTAGTTTAGCATTGTTATATTCTCGTACCAATTAGCAAGTTATGGATGTGTTACCACATCACCTAAAAATTCATGATATTTACCCATTGGATGAATAAGCTCATGCATCATGAAGCAGATCATCCAAGCTGCAATGTGATTGAGTATGGCTTCATCCAATTGGCTTCCTTTCACCTGCTTGTCTGGCTGCCAATATTAAGAACAAATTTAGTAATTAATAAAATGCAAATATCAATATAGTGTGAAAATGCATATAACAATAGTACTACAGCTGCAAGTACTTACATTTTTTCATACATAATCTTCGTTGGCCAATGTCACATATTTTACAGATCCAGCTTCTATGTATTTGCACACATAGTAGCCACAATGCACATTGTGAGGAGCCTGTTTTGCACACTTTGGAAACAAAATAGAAAGGTTAAAAGTCTCAAAAATATAAAAAATATTGTGATATAGATTATTGAATTACGGTACAGTAGTACCAAAAAATGTGTTTTGTACGACATTTTTTCTATCTGTTTTGGATGGTGTTGTGCTCCAAGCCTGATGTAGAACTGGTAAACGCTGTCACCGATAAAAAATATTTTGTCATGATTATGAATATTAGATCACTAAAGAATTAAAATGATATTAGAGGTCATTACGAATCAAGGACTTCTAAGAAATCGTTGTAGGTGCTCCTTTCACGATCAAAGGAGTCAAATACCCAAACCTTCCTATATTTTAGATATATCATGAAAGCAATCCAATGATTGCTATAAAAAAGTACACATAATCATGTTAGTGTTTCAATTTAGTAGTTAGAAGTAAGGTTAAGTAAGTGATAGAGTAAAGCATACTCACTCAAAAGTTATAAGGAGCCATGATGCAATGCCTGTCTCGCCAACCGTACATTGCCCTACCTATGTAGGCTGATACAACATACCTAGCATTTTGGACCAACACATTTTGGAACATCTTTTTTGATTCTTCCTCTTGCCCTTCAATTGTGGTTTATTGTTGATCGCTGATTGGTTTATTGTTGTTTGGTTAAGGTACCTGACTCTCTTATAAGCACCAGAGTGGAACCGCATTCTAAAAATATGAAAAAATATATAGTCAATTGTGGTGTTTATTAATAGTAGGACTAATTATAAGGTTATTATTGTTTGAAACACTTACAAACCCCATACGGTTATGAGAGTGGCATCCAATCTTTGAAGTCGATAGAGGGCATGAATGTCTTGAAATGGCACATTTAGATCCAATCCCACAGTGTTAAAAAGTTCACTAGGAATCTTAGCTTGGATACACTGAACACCTTTAGCACATGCTTGTAAGTACAACCCGTAAAATGTACGCATTATCCAGTCCTTCTCCTTAAACATATGGATCAGTAATAGTTCCATGCCATGTTTGAACTTAGGAAAATCATCCTATGAAAGATCCCAAGATCCTTTAGGAAGACCCTCAGGCACCAGAGTTATGTGCTCCACCAGTTCCTTTTTCTCATAGGTGTATGGTTGTTTTATACCTGGAGGAACGCTTGAACTGTAAAAAACATTAATGTGTGTTCTACACTTTAGCGGTTAACATACGAGTTAATAGAAGGTACTGACCTATACTCTTGCTAGATGTTGAGTTGTTAGCACGTGTCGGTTGAGGCGTAGTTAGGTCATCAATAGGCTTCTCAGCAACACCCTCATCCTCATGTGTCTCGGGAGGCGAAGAGGGGGTCCATGATAGGCCCCTCAGCAGCAGCAGCCTCATCCTCATGTCTCTCGAGAGACGGAGGGGGCCCATGAGAGGCCCCACAGCAGCAGCCTCATCCTCATGTCTCTCGGGAGGCGGAGAAGGGTCCATGATAGGCTCCTCTGCAGCAGCACCTTCATTCTCTTCTGTTAGAGAAGACCGAGGTGAAAGTGCTGGGACACTAATGTCGTTTCAACTGCAGATTGCAAAACAATGTCTCGTCAGTGCAAAAGGACGAAATTATTAACGACATCTCTCAAAGTGTCAATCCCCTCTTCCTCATCAGGATAATCGAGACCAAAATCAAGATACTTGTTATCTACTACCTTGATTAGTTGCACCTTGGCACGCTCTGTGGAATAGATAAAGTATGAGCCTTGATGCTCTTTTTCCTGCCAAGAGCCATATTCAATGATCAGAGTATTCTTGATTATATCATCCACTGGGCATTTAGTGGCCGGTTTTCAGTAGTTGGGGTAGTCTCGATGTTGTTGACACTGATTCAGACATCCGGTACAACAAATGGTTGGATGAACATTGGATTTTCTTTGAGGAATTAGAAGAAGTTTTTTTTCCACTTCTCGTATTCATTATCCTTGTTGGGTGGATTATGCTTCTTGTAGCTGCTCATGTCATCCAAAAACCCTAATTTGCACACAGCCATTGAAGAGACGGCTCATGTACGACCTCGATGTTCCTCGTTTCCAAGGGCAAGTAAGCTGGTCTCTTTCCCTCTTTGGCTTAAAGGTGCCTTCCTTCTCCTTTGCAGCTAGTTCCTTGGCTTTTTGTACAACTTCACTAATATCTGAGCTTTTAAGAAACAATTGCCCATCATCACTTGACTTGGATCGACCCAAGACCCAGTTTCGAGTGCATTCAGTGCATCCTTCTAGTGGGTCCAGTATCCCAGCTTCTCGCTCATATTGTTCTTTTAGCCTCCACTGTTTGATTTTAGCTGCATATCCACCTGGACCGAGATTAGGACGCATCTTGTTCTTTTTACTCAGTTCCTTAAAAGATTCGTTAGTCTTTAAAGCATTCCCAGATGTCATCTTCTCAACAAATGCTTTCCAATCATCAGGTGTGATGAAACCGAACTTGTTGAATGGTGTCAGACCCTTTCGAACATAATCCTTATTAAGGTTCGTCCTAAATGTCCGAAGGCATCTTCCCATTGTGTAGAGAGAAGCCTTTTTTGCATGGTCAAGGCAATCTGTGGGGAAAAGGTACTTTGCGCACAAGTTGTCCCACAATTCATTCTTTTTTCTTTCGAGACACTACGCCAATCATGAAATGTAATCCTAACTTTTTCTCTTACTAAGACACCACAATCATTATGTCATTTTGTGTTGATTCCTTTTGGTTTCACAGGTGCACCACATTGGTCGACAGCTTCTACAGCAAAAATTCTAGCATGTAGCTTATTGATTTTCCTGGAACCACCATTTCATGTCTTCTGTGAAGTGGATGATGTGGGGGCGGTCGTGTCCTCAGTTGGCACTGTCACTTCTTCTTCATCAGTGAAAAGTCATCTAGTTCTTCGAGCGGGAAAATGCTACAAAAGATAGAGTTATAAGGCATTTCCGTTTTAGTTAAAATAAACAATGATAATTTGACTATCAAATACCTCATAGGTTGGAGGATAGGGAAGGGAAGATTCCTCAAAAGATGAGCTACTTGAGCTTTTGGGAGAAGAAGCCACAGGTGTCGATACACCAACTTCTTCCATTGTAGAGATTGTGTACTAAAACATAGAAAAATATTGTTGTATCTAAATGGATATTGAAAAGAAGAGGGTACAAAATAGAAAGACTTTTGCTCTTAGTGCGATATTGCCCCCTTCAATTGACTATTTGTTCATACAATTGTACAATCTTACTTTTTTGAAATTTTCAAATTTCAAATACTTTACAGTAAATTCTTAGGAGCACTACTATAATGTCGGTCGCGGATGATATCACCATTGGCCGACATTATAAACCATTAGCAATAACGTTTGTCCCTGACGTCATTCCTGTCCGACATTATTGTTCATAATAATATCGGTCTATGGTGATATCATTCCTGACCGACACTACTAACTAAACCCTAGTCATTCTCACCTACACATATGTATCCCGCCCCCTTGCTTCTCACCCATCAGCACACTGCCACCCCTCAGCCACCACACGCTGCCCCTCTGTGACATCCCGAATTTTAGAACAAGTTTAAAAATGCGTAATTCAAAATTTTTTCTAACTTTCACCCTAACATTTTTCTTTCCACTTCTCACCTTTTCTTTTCTTTCCTATTTCAAAAGGCAAAATTGTCGCTAAATTAAAACTTAGCTAATTTGATGATTTCAAAATATTAAAAATTGAAAGTGTGTTGAGTGTTTGACTCCTTTTTGTTTTCCTTTTTCTTTCCGGTTATTTTCTTGTGTTCTTTTGAATTTCAAACTTATTTCAATCCTTTAAATTCTAAATCCGACAAATTCCTCTGAAATTGAAATTCATTCAACTCCTTCGAACCCAATACTTGTGAATTCCTGTCTTGTCGAATTCCTTGAATTCCAGACCTGCCTAACTCCCTTGATACCTATTTACTTCATTCAAATTAATTTACTCAATTCAAATAGCCATTTATCCTCCGAAATTCATAGAATAAAATCTATTCAGAATTTGAAGATAATCCTAAAACAAAAGTTGTTCATCCTGAAAAGTTCTTCGACCCTGCAAAATGTCACATTCATCAGAGCTCGGGAAGTTGACCTTTTGAAGGAAAAACAGAGGCTGCTGCTGAAATTTCGGAAAATCAGAAAAATGGAAAGAAGTCGTGGGTCCCGCCTGTCAGCGTCTTCCCCATCCCTATCTCCTCTCCTGTCTTCTTCCTCGCGCCGCTTAGCCAGCGCACCATCACGCGCGGCGCCACGCGCCCTACCACGCGCCGCGTGCACGACGTCCCTGCCTCTCTCTCTCTCCCGGGACCACATATCACCCCCTCCCCTGCGTCGAATCGGGATCAATCGACCTCACCTCCGCTGCCGACCACCCCCATCACCGAGCGCTGCCGTAAATTCATGCCCTCTGGGGAGCTGCTCCCCTCCCGGCGTTGAGTGCACCATCTCCAAGGCCTCTTCTACCTCTGAACCCATTCAATTTTGGCGAAACATGGCCGGCACGGAGCCCCCGCCGTGCGCCGCCGGGGCGCGCTGTTCACCTCCGTGGATGGCCCTCCACGGCGCTTCTCCGGCTTGCCTGCGCCCATGTGGAGCTCCACCACGCCGCCCTCCTGCTTCTCCGCCACCTTTCGAGCCATCTCTGCCTCTCCCGCGGGCTGGCACCGTGAGCCGCCGCTCTGCCCTGCCTCCACTCCACCGCCAACTCGCGCCTTCACCTCCCTGGCTTCCTTGAGCCCGTGGCGAGGTCCAGCACGCCGCTCTGCCCTTCCTCCACCGAGGCCTTAGCCTCTCCGGCTGGCTTGCCACTGGACGTCGGCGAGGCCCACGGCGACGGCGTGGACCGGCCTCCCTGCTGCGGTCCACCAAGTGTTGGACAGGAGCCACGGCTCCAGCAGCCCTGGTAAAGGGCTCCTTTTTACATCAAGCCCGTTGCTCAATTCTGTAATTGCAGAAACACCCTTACGCACACCCGCACTCCTAAGGATTGGACACGGTAGTCGGCACGTGTCCCTGACACGGTAGCTGGCTGATCCGTGCACATGTGTCCTGGAGCTCGTGTCCTCGAGCTTGGACCCGGTCACGCTCTCGTGACCCCGAGCCCGGTCACCACTAGCCTCGGACCTCGTGTCCACGAGCTTGGACACGGTCACGCTTCCGTGACCCCCAGTCGGGTCACTACCGGACTCGGAGGACATGTCACAGTTTTCACGTGTCCACGTGTCCACGGACACGTCACGGTTTTCCCGTTTCCACGTGTCCATGGACACGTCACAGTTTTCACGTGTCCACGTGTCCACGGACACGTCACGGTTTTCCCGATTCCGCGTGTCCACGGACACGTCACGATTTCACGTGTCCACGTGTCCACGGACACGTCACAGTTTTCACGTGTCCACGTGTCCACGGACACGTCATGGTTTTCCCGATTCCGCGTGTCCACGGACACGTCACGATTTCACGTGTCCACGTGTCGACGGACATGTCACGGTTTTCCCGTTTCCACGTGTCCACGGACACGTCACAGTTTTTACGTGTCCACGGACACGTCACGATTTCACGTGTCCACGTGCCACGGACACGTCACGGTTGTCCCGTTTCCACGTGTCCACGGAAACCCCGATCTTTCCCGTGTCCACGGAAACCCCGAACTTACACGTGTCCACGAAACCCCGAACTTTCCCGTGTCCACGGAAACCCCGATCTTTCCCGTGTCCACGGAAACCCCGAACTTTCCCGTGTCCACGGAAACCCCGAACTTTCCCTTGTCCACGAAAACCCCGAACTTTCCCCTGTCCACGAAAACCCCGAACTTTCCCATGTCCACGAAAACCCCGAACTTTCCCGTGTCCACGAAAAACCCCGAACTTCCCGTGAACCCCGAACTTTCTCGTGAACCCCGAACTTTCCAGTATCCACAAAACCACGAACTTTCACCCTCATGTGTCCACGAATCCCCGAACTCCCACAAAACCACGAACTTTCACTTTCACGTGTCCACGGACACGTCACAGTTCACGTGTCCACGGACACGGTCACAGTCCACGTGTCCACAGACACGATTACAGCTCATATATTCACGTGTCCATGAACACGTCACAGAACTCTGTGTCCACGGAGAAATCCCCGATTCTGGACACCCGTGTGTCCAGGGGCTGTGGACACAGGCCGAACCACGTGTCCACATGATTTTTCCTCGATTCTGGACACGCAGGTGTCTAGAGGCCGTGGACACAGGCCGAGCCATGTGTCCATGCAGCTTTTGCCAGTTTTCAGTCACAGACTAGCTGGCAACATCACCACGAAGTTCGTCCCCTGTTTCACGCCTGCACACACACACCCGACAACTGTGGACATATGTCGGGTAGCATGTCCACGGGGGAGATTTCCTGTTTTCTATCGTGAACACCTTGTTCGTCTCACCACTGCTACACCTTAACTAAGTTTTCAGTGATCTTGGTGCCATTGGAACCATTATCTCAAGCTCCATCACATCGAATCATCCAAACCTCAGCCAACCTCCGGTCTTGCCGATTCGCTTCTATAGTAAGTTCTTCGCTGAGTTTAATCGTGTTCCTTCTTTTGTTTTATCGTTGTTAGTGCAAGTCTTTAGTTATGATGCATTCTAAGCATAGGTTTATACTAGCTAAGGCACGCCACAACATAGCATAACCCCATTATTTAACTCACATTAGTATGCGCCCCCATGTTAGCACTGAATAACCTAACTTAAAATTAGAATTATAGAATTAATAGTTAAACACTAATAACTAAATACTAGGAAGTAAGCATAAATTAATTAGAATACTTGTGCATTTCACTTTACATCGTTACACACCGGCACACGTGCAATCTTAAGTCGCGCTCACATTCGAA
Source organism: Zoysia matrella (assembly GCA_001602295.1). Lineage (NCBI taxonomy): Eukaryota > Viridiplantae > Streptophyta > Magnoliopsida > Poales > Poaceae > Zoysia > Zoysia matrella. The sequence goes on from BCLG01000085.1 coordinate 97,940, forward strand.
ACCATGATGCATAGATATAAGCACAGGCCAACGATAAGTGCAAGTGCACAATATACACGGATAACTCAGGTCATGAGCCGTGACATAGAAGCACGCACAATGCACTCATGATATAGTTTAATCACTAGGTATCAATCAGAATAACTCTAATGGCCAACAAGTAGTGAATGGTCCTAAATTAAGGTCTACATAAAATGATGTACTGTTCACAGGACTACACAAGCACATGCCTCTCCAATAGCCATGCTAGTGGGCCTCACCGCTCCTCGTAATAACTAATCACCGCATCATGCACGACTTGCCCTAAGTTTTCCTCGCTGTGTTATCTGGTTCTTAGTTGGAGTTCTTTAGATTTTATCGCTCCTTCTTGAGTCGTGTTTCTTTCGCAGTAGTTTTATTAGGCTTTTCCTTCGCGTAGATAACGCTGAGTGTAAGGAAGAGTCAAGCCTCAAGAGGGACCAGAAGGTCTACGTAAGAAGAGAAGCTCGTAGATTGGGCGCGAAGCTAGAGATTGAAGATTGAGATCTTGAAGAAGAAGCCTTCAACCTCAAGCTTGAAGATTAAGGAATTTGCAGGCAAGCTCTAACCTCATACTGGAACCTATATTTTGCTAATGCTCCTATAGTGCCTATTTATTCTGCTATGCATGATATTTTGGTTTGAAACATTGTGTTAGTCATAATCCTACTTGTTCTTAGGTATTTATATTTATGTCGGTACCTTGCTGTATAGATATGAATACCTTCCTTGAAAACGATTGACGAAGTGTCCTTGATAGCCATAGGGATTCCGTTCCTAGATAGTTTTACGGAACGGATATTACCTTGTACTAGATCTGCTTAGGACCCCAATTTACGGTGCTCCGCACCGCCGCACCATATACCATTAATTTACAAAATGAGTTGAAAGAGTTTGGTGGTGTGAGTACAAATAAAAAGGGGCGGGATTAGAACAACTGGTGCTAGGTGAAGGGGGGATGTTTCTGGCCGTGGGGTGGGGCTCACCTGAGGTGATGGTGATAGGTGTGTAGGCTTCGCTGTGGTCCACCTGCCGTGGACGAGACCGCCACCCCTGCCATATAAGGACCAGTTCGTTAGCCCTCGACTTAGTAATTCTCGTGCAACCACAGAACCTATACATTTGGGCAGGACTTATTTCCTCTACGTATTCTTTCCACATCGAACCACTGGGGGGTCGGTAGTGAAGACACAAGGGAACAGGAGAAGGGCGTGAGATAACTCGCTACCTGGCCTTCGACGGTAATTGCCCGCGTCACGGGAGCGTAAGCCCGTGGATATAGCCCCTGGTTTGGTAATACCCGGGGATTGGAGGGGACCAGGAAAAGGCGTGAATGTGGTGGATATTCACGACCCGGCTCCGGAAATGTACCGACGCGTCATCGACGGCCTGGAAAACCCCAAGGGATGGCCCCTGTTTGCACCTTGGGTGGAATCTGTGGAAAACTGCGTAGATGTGGGATAGGCGTTATGCAACTCTAATGATCAGGAGTAGCATAACCTGTGGGTACAGTGTACAACCTCTGCAGAGTGAAAAATCCTTCCGGATAGGCCGTTGTCACGGTATTGACATGCTACTGTTCGGGCGCCCTACGATTAGATTTTCTATACTGCCTTGATGTGTGAGTGGGTGTAGCCACCCGGGCTTTGGAAGTGTCTGGAGGGGACAGTGGAGGCCCTTCCAGTTAAAAATTTGGGAACTGGCGGGAACGGTTTGTACTCCCCCAGGTCCAACTTATTAATATATGGATAATAAATACTTTCACTCTCTTTTGAAATCTTCTGTAGTGAACCTTGCATAAAACTGGCTTTTTGTAACATGGACCTTGCTGCCTCATCCTTGCTACAACTAATGTGCATCTATAGCTATACCTTTGCTTAGTGTTGGAGCTTGCTGAGTACCTTGTGTACTCACCTGCCTGCATTTGTTGTTTTAGACAGTGAGGATTGCGTAGATGTTGTGCTGGTTTCGTTCTGCTTCCCAAGTCTGCTTGTGGATTTGGACCCTGGTGTTCGCTGACTGCTCTGCTTTTAGTTGGTCAACCGGTGTAGGATCGTAGAGATCCATATGGTGTGGCCACTAAAAGTCCTATCTCAGGTTAGTTTTTTCTTTCGAAGTATGCTTTCGATATACATTCTGTTGTGTTGTGCGTATCAGCTACTGATCCAGGGACTGATACGTGTATCACAGTGCATCTCGGAAACGGGGTGCGCGACACCCTCCTCCTCACCCGAACCACCGCCACTCCATTGCCCCCTCCCCTCACGCCGCTCGTATGGTCCTATTTCGGTTGTTACTTATGATGCCTAGTCGCGCACGGGTAGCCTGGTGAGCATGTACAAGATCTGTATTTCGCTTGTCAGATCTGTTTGCAACATCATTTGTTTATCGAATCTTTTATTCTCATTTGAAGCAGGTTGTCAGATCAAGTTATTAGGGTTTATGGATTAGGTTTTATGGCAGTGAGTTCAAAACTCATTCTCAAGTTTCGTGTCCTGTAATCTCTACGAGAAGGTTTGACAGAGCCCAAAACTTTGTTCAAACTCAGTTCAAGAGGTTTGACAGAGCCGAGAACTATCTTAAAGAGGTTTGACAGAGCTTGGAACGACAGGGGCTGCGTGTACCTCCTGCTCAACGGCAGCGATGTCCTCGGAGGCCTGTGCTTGTCACTCATCAACAACGTCCAGATCTTCTCTCGCCCTTGCACTTCTGGCATCATGATATTTCTAGTCTTCTAGTCTACATCTTGTACTTGATCTTTGCGTTCCCTTCCGAGCGTGGACCGAGCAAGACAAGTGACAAGCACTGGCTTCCGAGGACATCGTCGCCATTGAGCATCATGATATTTCTAATTTGTAATGATCTTGTACATCTGTTCATCGAAGATTTTGGGATATGTTAATTGCTCCTCGCTACTCTAATGTGGCTCAAAGATGGCGTCATCATATTTGACCGATACTATTGCTAATTGTAATGTTGGTTTTCGCTGACGTCATACTTGACGGATACTATTATGTGACATAAAAACAAAAAACCGGTCACTTGAAATAGAAATAAGTTACATTAATGTCGGTTGCTGCTGACGTCATACTTGACCGACACTATTGCTCATTGTAATTAATGTCGGTTTCTGCTGACGTCATACTTGACCGACACTGTTACTTGATGTAAAAAACAAACACTTGAAATAGAAATATGTTAAGTTAATATCGGTTTATGTTGATGTCATACTTGAATGACACTGTTGTTCATTGTAATGTCGGTTTATGTTGATGTCAAACTTGACCGACACTATTAGTGTCCATATTGACCGTCACATATTATCATTTATAATATTTAATAATTAGATTACAAAGAATGAGGAGTTTTGCGTGTGAAACGCTCAGTGGAGCTGGAGCATCGGAATGTGAGGAGTTCACCCAAGGGGTTAAAAGGGGTCGCAACTGTGCCTCTTATTCTCGTGTTCTCCATCTTGTCTTCTACATCTCTTCGAACCATCTTTGTATCTGGTGATCCATCCACTTCTTAGATGGCGGCCCAGCAAGCACAGGAGCTGGAGAGGCAGCTTCAGGAGTCGAAGGCACAAATCGTCAATCTTCGCCATGATCTTGACGCTCTGCGGGTGTCCCTTTAGCTTCAAACTGACATGGCATCGGACACCTTCAAGAAGATCAACGGTGCTGTGAAGAAGCTGAAGCTGGGGAGTCTGGAGCTCCCTTTAGGCCAAGGGGGTCTCTGCCCACTTTCTCCATGCCATGGTCTGCTGGAAGGGATGCTGAGTCGTCTCCTTGAGAAGATCGAGTCGGAGCGTCGGGAGCTGGCGTAGACAGTTGCGAACCGCGTACTGTCTGCAGTAAAGGTATGCCACCCTGACTTCCCCTTTGGCACCCTAGTTCAGCTGGCGTCCCATCTCGATGCAGCAATCAGGGAGGTAGAGGCGAGCATCAAGCGCTTCTCCACTGAGCTGGCTAAGTCAGCTGTTCAAGAAGTGAACGACAAAGAGGAGGATGAAGAGGACTTTGACATGGAGGACTCGGACATGGAAGAGTAGTAATTATAAGTAGTAGTAGTAATTTTATAATTATATAAATATTATTTTTACAAGTTATGTAATTTTGTAAATATTATTACTACAAGTTAAAAGTGTAATCTTGGTTGTAATATCGGTTTCTCGTTGTAATATCGGTTTTTGCTGATGTCATACATGATCAACACTATTACTCGTTGTAATATCGATTTCTGCTGACGTCATACATGACCAACACTATTGTAGTCAAGCTTAATATTGTTTGTTGCTAACCTCATACTTGACCGACACAATTATGTGACGTAACTTTTAGTCCCACCTCGTGTATTCTTGCAAGTGTCCACCAATTTATAAGCTTTGGCTTTCTGTCGTGATTCGAGGAAGCATGTAAACTACATGGACAGATTGGACATTGCAGTGGCCGCGCAATGTCCAATCTGTCCATATTGTTGTGCATTCTTCAATTTTTTCATTATATAATTATATATTAGATCGGAGGGAACATTAATTTTTTGGAACGGAGGGAAAAATATTAGCTTTAATATCACAAAACAATAGGACACATAGTAAGGTCACATATTATCATTTATAATATTTAATAATAATAATTAGATTACAAATAATTTGATTACAAAACTATGACATCTTTAATTACTTAGCTTGAACTAACTTCCTCCCGCCATCATTGCGCCTGTGGGGAACAAGTGATGAATAACTGAGTCTTGCTATAAAGATATTTATCATTTCTGTATTCGCAAAAAAGGGCACCTCATCAAACTAGTTGTATTCTTCATCATCTGTGACATTATCAACCCCGATGATCCTTTGTTTTCCAGGGATAACAATGTGCTTCTTCTTGTGTTTGGGCTCAAGAACATAAAACACTTGTGCAACACGTTGTGAGAGTATGCATGGGTCATCTTTGTGACCTTTGTTGTTTAGGGACACAAAGGTGAAGCCCATTTCATCCACCTCTACACCTTGTAGGTGGTTGACCCATTGGCACTTAAATACATGGATCTGTAAAGTTGTTCCATTGTTGAGTTCCCAAATTTCATCAATGTATCCATAATATGTGTTCTTGTTCCCCTCACTATCTTCAACATCTACTCTAACACCACTGCCTTGGTATAAAATGTGAACCCATTGATGTCATATGCCTGCCATGATGTAACTAACACTAAGGTACCATCACGACAAGAACCAGCAATTGTATCTAGAGACAAAAACACTAGGGAACATATGAAAAACAGTAGGGAAAGATTTTTCCAAGGGGCTCCTCTAGGGAACAGTTCCTATGGAGCATTTCGACAGGGAACGAGCACTGCCCTACAGTTTTCACGGAACTCGTATGGAAAGCTGTGGACATTTCCCTAGGAACCAAACTGCAGTAGGGAAACTTAATCCTTGAAATAAAAAAAATTATTGGTCGCCCAGCCGCTGCGTCGCCACTGCCGTCGCTCAGCCCTCTGCGCTGACCACCGCCCATCACTGCCTGTCGCTGCCCTCTACACCGCCCCCCTCGCTGTAGCTGCTGCCGCCGCTCGGCCCTCGGCCGCCCTCCTAGCTGCCTCTGCCCGGCCCTCTGCACCGGCCGCTTGCCACCTGTAAGGATCAAGGTTACTGAGAAGGGGGTTGAATCGGTGGACTTATAGCACTAATTTCGCTACGAACTAAAACTATGAGACTCGATTGCAACGGAATCAAACCTAAACAAGCCTATTAGGCCAAGAACCCTAACAATGCTAGTGATGAGAAAATAAGAACAAGCAAGCACTAGCACGATAGCCACCAAGAGGAATCAAAGAACAACCTATCATACTACTCAAATGGTAAGTAAATGCTGTAAATAAAGAGAGTGAGATAGAGAGTGCTCAGTGATTTTTTCTGGAGATCTTGAAAGGTAGATGCTTTCCCCTAATCCTCGTTGGATCACTTCCGTCGGAGTCCCAATCCCTCCCGTCGTTCTCGGAACGATGCTCACAAAGGTAGGCTTCACTCCTAGAGTGAAGTCACTGGCGGCCCGACTGTCACACACAACACCCAAGCGCTAGAGCAAACCTCCAAGGCTCGAGCGCTCCCTCTTGATGTCCCTTTCGAGCGGGAGACCCGGAACTGTGTATAAACTTGGCGATGTCTTCCACAAACTCTTCGGAAGCTCGATCACCGACTCCTAGCCGGTCTAGGCTGTCCACACCAAAAGTAATAGGCAAAGATCACTCCTCTCAAATCCTACAAGCTCTAGAAGTGTATGAATGCTCCCTATCACTCTCCTACTAGAACCAAAAATCTCAATCTTGCAATGTGCTCTCTTGGTAGTGTCCCTTGGCCTCTCACAACTTGGCTCCAGCAATTCTGATCAAGGGCACACAAGAAAACATCTCTTCTATGGTTTAAATAGGCTCCAAATCTAGAAACAATCATTGGGACGTGATGTCATAAAGCTGACTGCTTTATGCAATCACAGGACTGTCACATCTCTTCCATGGTTTAAATAGGTTCCAAATCTAGAAACAATCGTTGGGACGTGATGTCATAAAGCTGACTGCTTTATGCAATCACAGGACTGTCTGGTGACTGGACCACCAGACTGTCCGGTGACCCTTCTTCCTCCTCGGTCAGGGAAACCCTCTCTGGAATCCATTCTATAGGACACCAGACTATCCAGTGCATATATTCACCGAACTGTTCTGTGACTTTCACTTTTGGACTCCTAGAGACACCTTCTCTAGACTTCAGCTTCTAGCTCACCGGACTGTCCGGTCATTGCATCGATGGACAGTCCGGTGACAGCTCCTCCTCGACTCCAGAGAGCACCTCTCTCTAGATTGGCACCTCGAGGGTTCACAGGAATGTTCAGTGACCTCACCGCACTATCCAGTGACTGAATCTTCAACTGGACATGAGCTTCGGTCTTCGACTTCGCTTTCTCTGCCATTTTTAGTGCTTTCTGTGGATCTAAGGAGCATTCACACCCTCTAACACTCACTTGTATGACAGTAGATAAATAACCTTATCCCCTTTAATAGTACCGGCGTTCCTATGGACTCTCTAGCTAGTCTTTAGCCTTGGTCCTCCGACGCCCAGCAACTCCTCTTCTAGGGTTCGTCCTTGTCATCCACCGAGGAATCAGCGGGGTGGTACCTACAACAAAACCATTATCTATGGTTGTTCATTCAATCACCAAAATCAATTCATACCTTTTAGGGGACTTCAAAGGTCATAAAGCTAACACCACCACCTGCCACAGCTCGGCCCTCGGCCGCCCTCCTAGCTGCCTCTGTCTGTCCCTCTGCACCGGCCACTGGCCGCCACAAGCCGCCGCTTGGCCCTCGGCCGCCCTCCTAGCTGCCTCTGCCCAGCCCTGTGCACCGGCCGCTGCCCTTAGAACCGACAAAGCAGGTGTCCGCTGAAGCCCGCTGCATGTCGTTGGGGCTGTGAGGGCTCCTCGCTGCCAATGCCTGCTGCTACACCACCACCGCCTGCCGCTGCTTGTTCCGCCTGCAGGAGAGGAGAGAGTGAGGAAATGGTGGAGAGAGGAGAGAGGCCAGAGCTCCTGTAACACTTCGTGTTTTCTGAATAAAGAAGCAACATTCAAATTTGAAATCACGGGATCCGAGCTCAATTATGTAAAACCCTTCCCAACAAATTCGCGTTTTAAATAAAAATTCAAAGTTCAAAATGCACGTTCAAACTTTTTCAAAGAAATGTTGAAAAATAAAATTCTATTATGAAAGGTCTTGCAAAGACTTGAATTTTAGAAATTTTTATAAAATTTTATTCAAAGTTTAAGAGGCCCAAATAAATTATTTCTCTTAAAATGATTTCCTGTCTTGTAATTTTTGTAAAATAAAATATATTTCGAATTTGAACTTAGGCCAAAAATAAAAGTTGTTCCATTTGAAAAGTTCTATCACTCTACAAAGATTCAAAATTTATATAACTCAGGAAGTATGGATTTCGGATCAAAACAGTACGGGTTCCAAGAAAATCAGAAAAATGAGAATTTCCTTATCAGTTAACCATGTTCGAAATTCCATATCTTTGGCATACCTCTGCAAAAGCCTTTCCAAACAATTTGTGTCGTAGAGAAAATGTTGGAGAATTACTCGGCCATTTTTCAACCTAATCTAAGTTGGTTTGCTCTTCTTTTTTCTATCCCCAAAACGCTTAAGCGTTAAGCTTGACTGACTCACCGACAGGTGGGGCTGACCTGTCAGCGTCTTCTTCCTCCTTCCCACTCCTGCGCTGCCACGGAGCACGCCCGGTGCCCTGCGCCGCGCCTTCCTTCTGTTGCATGCGCACCACGCTCGAGTTGGCGTGTCCCTCCCCATTCAAGGCGCGAGCTGGTGAACCCCTTCTCAACCGTCGCCCCTTCTCTCTCTCAGACAGTTCTCTCGGCCACCACCTCGCCTCTACGACCGCCACCACAGAGCATCCCGGCAAGCCACCTCCGGCCCCTCTTTCCTCGTCGCGAAGCTGCGCCAGAGACCCCTCGAACCTTTCACGAGCTCGTCTCCACCGTATCCCACCCGAGCCGCATCGATTTTGAGCTTTCCCTAGTATTCGGGTTTTGACACCGTCGTCGCCGCCGTCGGACCAATCCGGCAGCGCCGGTGAGCTTGGTCCCCTTGTATTCAAGTTATCAGCTTCCTCGCTTCCTAGCACGCCTCCCTGATGGGTCCTCGACCGGAGATTGTGGTCACTTTTCGCAGGAATCGAAGTCCGGCTGCCGGTCACCGAGGAACCCGTGCGCCCCCCCCCCCCACCGTGGACAAGCCCTTTCCGGCCCTCCCCTGCCACGACGACTTCCACGCCACTCATCTACAGGTACCCTGGAATCTCTAGGAGCAAACACCGACGAGTTTCATCAACGGTAGCATCCTCCCATCATTGCCGAACTCTTCCCGGCGCCGCCACTTGTCTCCGGCGGACCTCCAGTGAGCGATCCGCCTCACCGACTGCTTCCCTGTCCTCCACGAGCTGCTCCGATCGCAGTGGCGTCGAGAACTGACGCATTGGCCACCGGGGACGCCACCCTGGCGAGCGCCGCCGGCGGTCGGTTGGTCGGGCCGCCATGGCCACGCCTGGGGCAAGCCAGCCCCGCGCGATGGTCCATGGGACCTTTGGGCCAGGCCGGCGCGGCCCAAACCCCTTTCTTTTGGGCCAGTTACGTGCTGCCGGCCCCTGTGGGCCGTTATGTGGCTGGCCCAATTAGGCTGGAAAATTATTGTTATTTGCAAATTGATTTATTTAACGGTCTAGAAATAATTTCAAAATTCTAAAATTCGTAGAAACTTCATTATAGCTAAAAAAATGTGAAATAAATTTTTTTATGATCCTCTCAACTAGAACAATATTCTGAAGTAAACCAATTTTCATTTTTTTGCATAAAATTAATTTATATAATTCAGAACACGCAATAATTCATTAATGCATTATCATTATTCCTTGGCATAATAAAATCTTAAAAGCTTTACTTTTATGTTTATTTTGCCAATCCTTCTGTTTTAGAAAAGTTTTATATTTTATTTCAATTAAATAATTTCTGTAAATGCTTTATTGTGTTTAAATGGTGTTTAATTCATTATAAAACCATTTGATTTTAATAAATCCTAGAAAAATTAACTCTTCTGTTTATTTAGTTAAATTTTATGCTTGGAAAGAGTTTTGTATTTAATTTCTTCAGAAATAATTTTAAAATGACCAATTGAGTTCAAATGGTATTTAAATCCCTATAATTTTAATTGATTATAACAAATCCCGAAAATTTCTCAAAAATTCAACTATAACCTTTTTTATTTTATGAATAACTCAAATTGTATTTTGTGTTTTCAAAAGTCATTTCAAAGAAGATTTATAACTAAATTTTCTGGTCTTCTTTAGAATATAAAAAACTATTGAATTTAATTAAAGATTAAAAACAGCATAATTCAATACTTTGCATATCATTCATGTATAGGACCCGACCCACCTGAAGGAGAGCTTGGAGTTGTTCCTTTGGCAAAGGAAGCTAACTATAAGCAAAGCCCAGGCAAGCCCCGGTGCATTAACCCTTTTTAAGTTTTTATTTTTATCACTATGTATGATATCGTTAATGTACTGTGCATTAGGTTTTAGGAGTTCTTTGGAAACTTAGAATTGCATGCTAGGTATCCTATTGCCTATATTGAGTGTTGTTGGTACGGGTAACTCGATGTAGAGCTATAGAAGTCGAGTGATTGGATAATCACTCGCGAGCTATAGAAGTCAAGTGATTGGATAGTCACTCGCGAGGTATATAAGTCGAGTGAATGAAAAGTCACTCGCGAGGTATATAAGTCGAGTGAATGAAAAGTCACTCGCGAGCTATATGTTTTATTTTAGCCCACACATTAATTAACCTGAGATTGGGAGAGCGTATAGGAGGGTTTGAGAAGGCTGGGCCTTCAGGGTGGTAGCCCCGTCTGTGTCGTTAAGGACCGATTCGAGTTGATCCTATTGAACAAGTTTGAATAGACCAGATACATACTTGGGAAATGAGATCCAAGAAACCGATGTAGCTCAATACCGTAGTGATTGGACGAACCTTACCACTTTTTTGATGAGGAGTGGAAAAAGACTTGTGTCTAACTATGCATATGTCCTGAGTGGTGATCGCATGGAGGACCCTATTCTTGGGAGAGGTACGCTTATCAGATCGACCCTATGGATTGAGCGAAAGGTTGCCACGTGCGGCTTCTGAGAAGCTCGTGCGTGTCGTATATTTCGAGTTTTCCCAGCTGGCGTAAATTGATTATAATCATTGCCCCTCACAATAACGAGTACTGCTTGTTCACTGAGTGACATCGAAGTAAAAACATAACTAATAATAATAACATGAACTGTTTGCTTAGTTTATAGCAATTGCTTGACAACCATGTTGATATAGTTTTATAGCGCAAATTAAATTTTCATTTCCTAAACTAAAATTATCGCTAAAACTTGAGTATAAGGGCTCACTATATTAGCACTTGTTTTGCCAATGGTCATCCCACGTGAGTCAGCCGCATCATATCCTTGGAGTCAGCTGTAGTTGGCCACGTTGACGGGTAAGACTTGCTGAGCATTTGAATGCTCAGGGCTTGTCTCTCTGTGGTTTTGTGTGCAGGTGGTTTTTCTCTCTCTCCTCTAGACCAACTGGCAGAAGAAACCTCGAGGGTAACTATGTCCGTTGGGAGCTCTGCTCGCTATACTGCTGTTTATGTGCTGCTAGAGAATGCATCATATGGGCTCAATGGCATCTTATGCATAGTCTCTAGGAGACCTTAATTCAGGTTATCACTTCCGCGCTTTCAAAAATCTTGGTTTTATAAACTTAAGCAACAGTTTGTAGTATATTTTATCATGCTTGAGTTGTAATGTTAGTCCTCGCTTCGCCGAGTGACACCCGATAGGATCGCATAGTCGATGGATCGTCTCTCTCATGGAGCGGTCTATCTCAGCTCCCCCCGCCCAGACGCTCCTCATCGCCGCCTCGCTCTGTTGCCGGCCAGAGCTCGTCACCTGCCGCCCCGCTTGCCCCCATGGCCGCCGCTGCCCCTCTTGCCACCATGTCCTGTTGGTTCTGTCGCCTACAAGAGAGAGAGAGGGAAGAGAGCCGAGAGGAGGGAGATTTGGGAAGAGCGATTGTCGACTGAGAGAAGGGTGGGCAGTCGGATCAGATATTTTGAATAGGGAAATATTTGTTTCCCTAGAAAACCAATTTGAGACCTAGGGAATGGTTGTATTTCCCGACAGCCTTCGAATGAAGCCTAGGGAAAATATCCATCCTAAAGAAATGTTCTAGGGAAAAGGCAAAACTCCTAGGGAAATATGTGCATTCTAGTAGTGCATCGGCCAATAAACGCATCATTTTTTCATCTTTTTTTGTACCAATCAGAAGGTTTTGGTTCTTCAACCATGACGTGAAACAACTTTTGTGATCTTTCATGATCCAATCCTCTGTGAAATGTTTACTTTTTTCACGAAGCTATTGCAAGTGTTGTTGGATGTATGGCGCTGCAATATGTAACTGATGAATGATGCTGTAATATGCATCTGGGACTCTTACAAAACTCTGATCATTGAATGTTTTCCTTCCTTTTGTTCCTTTCACATCTTTTGTGCTCTTTCATGATCCAATCCATTGTGGAATGTTCATTTTTTCATGAAGTTATTGCAAGTGTTGTTGAATGTATGGCGCTGCAATATGTAACTGATGAAGGATGCTGTAATATGCATCTGGGACTCTTACAAAACTCTGATCGTTGAATGTTTTCCTTCCTTTTGTTCCTTACCCTAGGAGCCTCCCCTCATGCCGTGACACCGGCACACCTATTGCTTTTCCATCTTCCATGTAATCGTTGTAGCACTCAAGAACCTCCTCAGTTGTGTAACCCTCTATCATGGAACCCTCAGGATGAGCACGATTGCGTACGTAGCCCTTCATAATAGACATATAACACTCATACGGATACAAGTGATGCAGATAAACAGGGCCGAGGACAAAAAATTTGATCTGCTATGTGAATCATATAGTGCTCCATCATATCAAAGAAAGATAGTCAGAAGCACATCTTGAGTTGGCACATAGTCTCTGTCATCTGCTTACGTGTCTTCTCCAAATCAGCAATGCCGATTATCTTCTTGGATATAGCATTAAAGAAGTGGCACATTTATGTGACGGCCATCTTTATGTATGGTTGTTTGACAACCCTGATTGCAATAGCGTGGAATAGGGTGAGCATTATATGACATTCATGAGTGTTGTACCCAGTCATCTTCAGCTCAGACATTGAAACGAGATTCTTTACATTCGATGAGAAACCTGTGTGGACTCTAACACCACGCAGACACTTGCATATTGATTTCTTCTCCTCAATGTGAGGGTAAAGCTAGCCGTTGGAAGGTAACACTTTCTATTTGGTCTTATCTGAGGATGAAGTTTTGGCCTTATTTCTATTTTTTCTAGGTCCCTACGTGCTCTAAATCCATCCCTTGCCTTGCCTGGGATATCCAATAAGGTACTAATTGTACTTTCAAAAACACCCTTTACAACATGCATAGTATCTATGGCATGGCAAATCTCCAACTCTTTCTAGTACGATAAATATCGATAAAATATCAATTTTTTAAATAGAAAATCTCTTGGAGCCTTATCATTTTTATTCCTTTTTTTCCTTTCACTACCTTAACAAAGACGGTATAGATATTTTTGACCAATTCAAACACAAATTTACCATCACGATTGATCGGTGCCAAATCGTTCTCCTGTGTACCATCAAATTGATCTTTCATTGCATGATACTTGTGCTTTTTTGGTAAGAATCGTCGGTGCCACATGTACACCAACTTATATGAGAAAGGAAGGTGCACTGATGATGTTTGGTCCAGACATTCTACACATCCTGTCTTCCCTTTAACCTGTCTAGTTAGTGTCAAGCGTGCGGGATTGTCATTGATGATAACAAAAATTATGGCATACAGTCTGAATCTCTCTTGTTTGTAAGCATCCCAAACAAGGACCCCATCTTCCCATAATTTTTTAAAATCCTCCATTAAAGGTTTAAAAAGACATCTATATCATTGCCAACTTGTTAAGCACCAGAAAATAGGATAGCTAACATAAGATGCATCCTCTTGTGACACAGCCATGAAGGTATGTTGTATAGGCTTAGAATCACTGGCCAAGTACTATGTGGGTTAGTCATCTCACCAAAGGGACTAATAACATCAATACTGAAGCCTAGCCTTAAGTTTCTTGGATCTTTGGCAAATTTAGGAGTTAACATCAAAGATTTTTCATTGTCGAGCATCCGTCGGGTGCCGAAGCTTCTCGTCCTTTTTGCGCCCATCAGAAGCCGCATGCCAGATCATAAGTTTAGCATCTCTAGAGTTGGAGAATAGGCGCTTCAATCGATCTATTACTGGCTGGTACCACATCACAAGTGCTAGAACTTTTCTTTCATCGACCTCTTGGTCATCCAGACCGCTACCGGTGCTTTTCTTCATCTTCCTCTCATTCTTTCTTTATTAATATTCCACAAAACATGAATCATCACTTTGATCATTCCTTTTGTACCGATTGACATCTTACGTCATTTGCATACTCTTTGCGGTACAATATGCAGTGGTTCAGACAAATGTTTATTTTTTGCATGCCCAGTGTCAATGGTGACAACAATTAATTTCTTTGCAGGGTACATGCTAGTTGGCAAATTGTTCAGTTTTGGTAATAATCTGGCTAAGAGCTTTAGCAATTCATTCAAGCTGGTGTCTGACCACCCATTCTTGGACTTTAGTGTGAGAAGATCAAGCATCGTTTGCAATATCGTTCATTCCTTATCATACCCATTTGAGTGTATAGAAGGTCTTTTGAAGCCTTCTCCAAAATCTATAAGTTATCTAAGCCTCTTATTTTTGTTCTCCAGTATTTCCTCGCGCCCAATGTGGCGCAACAGTTCCTCAACATCGAAGCCTTCAATATCGTGACTTTCATGAACTACATCAGAATTATCGTTGTTTCTTTCATCTCTCTGTTCTGTGTTGTTTCCTTCTGACCTTGCCTCTTCAATGTTGCCTTCACCTCTTACCTTCTCTTTGTTGTATCGAATCTCAACTTCTTGTTCTCCATTGCTTGTTCTCTCTATGTTTAGTCCATATTGAATAGTTCTCAATGAAACCATTTTCCAGCAAGTGCTCACGGATTGTTTTGGGCGTGTCAAACATTAATCATTCTTGCACTTCTTACATAGACACCATAATCTATTTGTTTTCATATGTACATTTATGGTCTTAGCGGCTTCGACAAATGAAGTGACATTGTTGAAATATAGAAATAGATTTTCGCCAACGCCATTGTACATCCAAGATCTATCCTCCATCTTCACAAATCACTGATAGAAAAAGAAATAAAGAGAGAAACAATTATAATATGGACGATATAAAACTAGATATACAATTAATTTTTACTCTCTCCCGCCTTCATCCCCACCATAATGTAGGTCTTATTATATATGTAAACTAGAGATCTAGCTAATTAACTATGTAGTAATACTCTTAGACAAATCAATATAAAGCAAAGAGGTCAACAAAGTTAGCTGGGATCTATAAAATCCCGCCCTAAATCTATGCCAGTACATGCTAGGTTTACTTTAAACTCCTCTCACGATATCCCACCCTAAACCTACAGTAAAATCACATCATAAGACCATAAAACTTTCAAAGATGATATAGATTTACCTCCTGTAGCAATATTATTTGATTAAAAATGGAATCAAAACTATCCCCCTTTTATTCTGAATTTCCCGGTTGCCATACGGATATACTGTCCGAAACAGAATCGAACAAAGTGCCCCGATGGAAGGGGACGAGTATTTATACACGAACTAACAGTGTCAGACATACTGAGATTATCATAAACGACACAATACATGCGATAGCAGTGTCGTCTAACCTACGGCACCAAAAACCGACACTGCTAAAAGATATTAGTTTTGGTTATGCTTGACGTCAGCACGACCGACACTGATATGTTCATTATCAGTGTCGGTTTTTATTAGATTATGTTTGTCCGATACTATAGTGTTTTTTCTAGTGTCGGATGTGGATGAAGTAATCAATGACTGACACTGGTGTCGTGTTCTGTATTATCGGTTGCATGTGACGTCTTCTGGGACCAACACTATTGAATAATGTTAGCAATTAGTGTCATTTTGTAGGATGATGTCACTTGCATCCGACATTGTTGCTGTCACAACAGTGTCGGGTCGTAACATTGAGGGCCATCAGGACTTGTTAGTGTCGGCTGTCACGTTGGACCGATATTATTATAATTTTTTGAGTGACACCGTAGGCTTGTTTTGTAGTAGTGTCTCCACCTAATACTAATTGTATTTCTATTATTTATTGTGATGATAGAAATCATGATCCGGAAGGAGCTGAAATTATGTTTCTAGCTAGTCTAAACTTTGCCCTCACCTATTTGGGCTACAAGAAAATTTTATAGGCCCGGGTTTTATGAAAACTACGTAGTACCCTACCCAGATCACACCGTGTGACACTTACACTTTCCGCGAATATTGGATCTGATAGGAGGCATTAATATCATTTAAAGATTCAACGGTTCAAAGCATTGTGGGTGCCACATGGCACAATATGGACAGCGTCCTACATACGGAGTTTTCGTAAACTCTAATCCTATAAGATTTCCTTCCTACTTAGGCCCCAACTAGAGATGCAAATGAGCACCCACGAGGGTCACATCTAGTTCATTTTTTATGAGTATTTGCGGATTATCCGTAAAAATGGCACCAGATGTGGACTTGTGGGCATGCCCAGTCCGACGCTGCGCCGGAGACACCGGCGTCGGACAGTCTGGCCTTGTGCCAGAGGGTCCGACACTGCCCTATGCAGTCACAAAGAAAAAATATAAAAACCCGGTCAAACTACCTCCAAAAATTACGAAATTTGGACAGCAACTTCTTGAGGACACAATGGATCTATTCCAACAAGAATCACAAAAAAATCTCAAGAAATGAGAGAGATATGGAGTTTTTAGTGCAGGATCTAGGTTTTGGGTGAAACCGGAGAAATCGATGAAATCGAAGGTGCTCGTGCTATGGATTCGACTTGAGGTTGATATGAAAAGGTTCTAGCACATCTTAGCATCACGAAACTCGAAGAAATCCACCCAAAAACCACCAAAGCCGAGATTTCACGAATTTCTCCAAACTACTCAAGAACGGAAAGAGAAAGAGGATGAAAACAAAAATGATTCAACTTGAAATTGTTCTATTGATCGAAAGGTTCAAATTACAATAAAAAACTTGGCTAGGAAACCGTCCTCATCCTCCCACTCTTTAGAAGAACAAAGATTGCCACTCACACAATCTCTCCTCTCCTCTAAGAGCATCTCCAAGAGTACCCCTTTAACTTCTCCTAAATCAAATTTTAAGAAAAATATGTTGAAACTTCTGTCTAACAGCTCTCTTAAACACCTTCTTACATTCCCACCTCCCCTAAAAAGTTCCCATCTGTACCCACATCAGGGGAAAATTCCGGGCTCCCCTATATATATTGACTCCCGCGCTTCTTTTTATCCTTGCGTCGAGGAAATCCTTGGCTGAGTCCACTCCCGCCTCTCCTGTACACGCGCTGCACCGCTGTTCAGGCCGTGGACGGCCTCCGGTGGGGTGTCGCTTGGTCCTCATAGACGAGCTTCGCTCAGTCCGCCTCGTGCCAGCTCGTCCCCGTCGACCCTGGCTGTTCCCCAGCCGTGCTCGGTCATCGCTTGGGCCAGCTCGTCCCTGTCGTCGTCATCTCTTCCCCAGTCTGATCCCCGTCCACGATGTCACACTCATCCTCTTGGCCTTTTCCACACACTGGTTAGGCAGCTACTTCGCCGAGGCCTGCGTCCTCAAGTGCCAGGTGCCGCTGGACTGCGACTCGTGTCCGCGCTGGTTCCCCATCGCCCGCCGTCCCATCTATCAATAGCGGTGTCGCTGTCCAGTCAGAGTTTATCTCACAGGTATCCTGTTGCAGCTAGGTCACGAAGATCATGAATCGCTGCAGCCGATCCATTTGTCTGATCCGGTGCATAGGGCAACAGTAAAAAGAACCAATCTGCTGATCTGGCTCAATTTAAAATAATTTTTGGGACCCAATTAAGGGTGCTCTTGGAGGAAGGAAGAAAAATACACTCCTAAATTTTTTAGTTATCCCCAAAAGATGTTTTTTGGGGTGAAATTTTAGAGAAAGTTTTGAAGATGCTCTAAAACATAAAGCACACCCTAGCATAAACAAAATGAACTACTCAAATGGCTACGTGGGAGTCTCTCACCCTCTTCAACCAGCCACTCCTCTATTTATAGCCTCCTTAAACATGTCTAAAACACCCTTACTTCTAAACATAACTTAGGGGCAAAATCGTTCCATCTGACGCTCGGATGCCACCGCGCCCTTCATGACTTTGCTTGGACGCGACGAAACCTTCGCGATGGTGCCACGCACACCACCATCCGTCGTCTTCTGTTTTGAGGCTCAACCGAGAAACCGTCTTGTACGCTTCTTAAAGCATGACTTCCTAATGTTGACGCATGTCACTTTGTCTTACGATCCTGACCGCCGGCAAGTCTCTCCTAATCTCACTCCTCGGGCCCCCTTGTCACTTGCACCGGCATCCCGCTCACCTTGACTTGGTCAACCCGCCGTCTTCATCACTTTCACGGTTTTAAAACTCAACTGTGAAACCGTTCGTGCTTCTTGCCTTCTCCACATGTACGGTGTGGATCACCCTTGACTCACCCGACTTCTCGATCGTTCGGCCCCAAGTCTCCAACTTCTACCCGATCCTCCTGCCGCTGACCGTCAAGTTGACTCTGTGCTCCTACACATCATGAGACAAGCAAACATGTTTCCTTCTCCTCCAAACACTCAAGCAACTTCACCATTTCACCGGTTAGTCAATAATCAACCAAACTCGAAAGTAATCCCCAAGAACTTTGCAACTGAAACCAAATTCAAACTCGTCAATGACTCATCATTTATAATGAACCATGGCTCATACATAATCAACTTTGCAACATGGTTCCTCAGTCGCTAGAGGATGATTGTGTATCCTCTAGATTGTATGTTGTTTCCTCTCTTAATTCTATTTTAATGCGAAACAATAGCACATGCCAACGAGTTGCGATTAAAAAAAAGGTAACGTACGGACATGTGATTTGACTGACACGCGCGATTGAACCACGACTATCGGGCAGCATGCCAACTGCTCCAACTATCTAGGATCTCAGTTCCGAGCGTGTGGACCGATATGGCTTGATCGTGGGTCTCCTACTTGGTCTCACTAGTCGTGATGCGTGCACGCGTGACTTAATCGTAAATAATAATAATAATAATAATAGTAGTAGTAGTAATAAATGTCTGCGTGATTGGTGCAGTTTGATTATGTATGCAGATTATAAATCTTGTCTAACTTTTAGTATCATCTTAATTAAGCTTTTACATGCAATTGATCGGTGCATACCATTAAGGCTGCGTTTGGCAGCCAGAAACGTTTTGGATTTTTTCTTGAAACACCAGAATCCAAGCCAAACGGAAAAAAAACTTGAAACGTTTCTCAGTAGAATCAGGTGAAACGTTTCACCAATTTGTATTGCAGCATTAGAACGGGTGAGAAGGTGTTTCGCAGTTGAAATGGTTCACTTCTTTCTAAACGGATTGAAATATGTATTTTTTGAACAGTTAATAATTTTCGGCAATTTTAAAAATTTTCCTCAAGTTCTCAAAGTTTTTAAAATTTATTTTTTTTATTTCTAAAGTATTTACTGAATCTGAATCACTGAAAATTTGCCAAACAATTTTTAAAATGATTCTGTTTCTGACCAGAAACATTTCTAAACTGAAACTGAAACGTTTCTGATTCTTCGAAGAATCGAAACCGTACCAAACACACCCTAAAAAAAAAAAGTGAAGATGCGGGATTGAACCAAGAATGTCAGCAGCAGGAGCAATCAACTGCTCCAACTATCTAGGATCTCAGTTCCGAGCGTGTGGACCGATATGGCTTGATCGTGGATCTCCTTCTTGGTCTCACTAGTCGTGATGCGCACGTGTGACTTAGTCGTAAATAATAATAATAATAATAATAATAATAAATGTCTGTGTGACTGGTGCGGTTTGATTATGTATGCAGATTATAAATCTTGTCTAACTTTTAGTATCATCTTAATTAAGCGTTTACATGCAATTGATCGGTGCATACCATTAAAAAAAAGGTGAAGACGCGGGATTGAACCATGAATGTCAGCAGCAGGAGCAATCAACTGCTCCAACTATCAGGATCCCAATTCCACGTGATTAGGCATTTGGACGGGCGTGTCTTGATCGTGGATCTCCTTCTCCTGACTCATAGTCACACTAGTCAGTGCGCACACGTGATTCACAATACACGCAAGTGACTGACGCTGCTTGATCACATGTGCGGATCATAAATCTAGTCTATTTTTTGTTACCATCTTAGTAAGCTTTTATGTGTAACTCGTCGGTCGTTGCGAAGTACTACTCTCTCCATACTCATTCAAGTACTTTGGTCAAACATTAAAAATATAAATTATAAATAATTTTTAAATTGTTAAGTTTAAAAATATAAAAAATCATATTAATAGATTTATCTTAAAACATACTTTAATAAAAATATACATATATCATTTTTTGATAAATATTTTTTAAAAAAATTAAAATCAAAATTATGCTTTAGAGATTGTATCGTTGTTTAAAATAACTTGAATTATGAGTATGGAGAGAGTATCATCTATCAACACGCGTTTTTACGTGCAACTGGTTATAGTGCATAAGTATATATCCTCTATGAACCACGGGAAAAAAAATTATATGCAGCAGATCTGTAAATCAATCCCTCTACACTCCCATCTCGATTAGAAACACGTGTCCGGTTAATCAAATCTCAACAACTGCCGGCGCACCTTCGTCTACCCGGCAGCCCGTCCAACCTCCGTCCGTCCTCCTTTCTCCCTCCCCCAATTTATCTTTCCCAAGCTATCCAGCCATCCTGACGGAGTACAACGCGAGAGGCAGGTAGGCCGTAGGCAGCAGGCAGCCCCTATCACCGACACCGTGCCTCCATGATCTCTCTCTCTCTCTCTCTCTCTTAACCAGACAAGAAAAATAGGCGCACAAGCACACAACGCGAGGTCGGTGCGAACGATGCTGCTGGAGATGGGACGGCGCGACAGGAGGAAGCGTGGGAACCTGCTCGACGGCCTGCGGAGGAGCTGCGCATGACTCGCGGCGTGATGAAGCAGCGCCATGGCGGCGGGGAGGAGCAGCACGAAGGAGAGGCGCAGCGAAAAGGAGGGTCGGGACGCAGGATTACGCGGTTGAGATTAACCAGACACGTGTTTCTAATCGAGATAGGACCGTAAAAGAGTTGGTTTACAGATCTGTTGCATAGAATTTTTTTTCCTGAACCACGTAGCACTTGTGAGTACGCACTATCGATGATTTTCTATTCCTGGACTCGGTAAACGTTCATGTGCCAGTGATTATAAATGGCAGCCTGCATACACGTTGCAAACAGCACCGGTCGCTCTTGCAGAACTACGAGCAAGCGTCTGGTGCAATCAGCAGTAACCTAGCTACTAGCATAACACTGTAGATATCAATCAAGAACTAGAGAGATTTCGGCAATGCAATCGAGAAATAGAGACGACGCTGCCGGCGCCGAGGTCGCCGACGACCTGTACCCCTTCCTGCGCCGGTACAAGGACGGGCGGGTCGAGCGGCTCGTCAACAGCACCTTCGTGCCGGCGTCTGAGGTTCCAGGGGCAAACGGTGTGGCAACAAGGGACGTCGTCATCGACCCTGCCACCGGCGTGTCGGCGCGCCTCTTCCTCAGCGTCGGCACCGCAGTCGCGACGACGACGCGGCTCCCGGTCATCGTCTACTTCCACGGCGGCGGGTTCTGCACCGGGAGCGCGTTCTCGAAGCTGTTCCACCGCTTCGCGTCCGCCCTGTCAGCGCGCGCCGGCGCGCTCGTCGTGTCCGTGGACTACCGGCTCGCGCCGGAGCACCCCGTCCCGGCGGCCTTCGACGACGCGTGGGCCGTGCTCCGTTGGGTAACCTCGTCAGTATCCGACCCGTGGCTCGACTCCCACGCGGACCGCACGTGTGTGTTCCTCGCCGGGGAGAGCGCCGGCGCCAACATCGCGCACAACGTGTTGGCGCGCGCTGGCGCACCGGTCGAGGGAAACAACGTCGACGACGACATCGAAGGGGTGATCCTTTTGCACCCCTTCTTCTGGGGCCCCGACCGCTTGCCGCTCGACACTTCCGATAGTATTCGGGATCGGGAGCAGATGTTGTTCGTGCCGGAGAGATTGGACGCGTTCTGGCCGTTCTTGACGGCGGGGAAGGCGAAGAACGGCGACCCCCGGCTCGATCCGCCGGCAGAGTCGGTTGCCTCGCTGCCGTGCCGGCGCGCTCTGGTGGCCGTGGCGAGCAAGGACCTGGCGCGGCACCGCGGGCGCCGGTACGCGCCGTGGCTGCGCGACAAGGGTGTGTGGTGCCGCGAGGTGATGCTCATCGAGTCGGAGGGCGAGGACCACGCGTTCCACCTCTACCGGCCCAAGCGCGCGAGTGCCGTGGCGCTCATGGACCACGTCGTCGAGTTCGTCGGCGGTGAGAGTGTGACCAATACCAAGATGAATTTGCATCCGGACATATTTGCCAATGGATCACGTAATAACAAAATCCGCGTGACTCGACCAAGATCGATCGTGTGGAATACATTGATGGTCGGACGTTGAAGAACACCTATACCGAGATTTGGACTGATGAAGGGGCACGTGCAGATCTTATAGTGTTAAGTTTTCATCATCGCGATAGTCATCATCAACAAGTAAATAAAGTAAATTTTTTCTGCAAAATGAACTAATGGTGCACTTTTTTTTATTCAGCATCTACAGACCAGAATTATTAGACACAGGCTACAGCCATGGCATACCCTTCTCTGTATCTAACATTACATCCTGGACGCAGGGGCGGAGCTAGGATTTAAGTTCAATGGTGTCACCGTTACTCTTAACAATAATTTGCTGGTGTAAATAGTGCAAAATAGCAAGTGTATAAGGGTGCTACCAAAATCCATTGGTGTCATGTGACACCGGTGCTAACACTGTAGCTCCGCCCCTGTCTGGACGTCCATCTTCTTCCAGAGACCGCACAATCAATCACCATGGCCATATAGCTTCAAGCCCCCTGCACCGACAGCAGAAGGTGGGGGTCATCCGAGGATCCATTGCTCGGCCCGGAGGGCGGAGGCTTCTTCTGGATCTTCATGAACGTTTGGTCCAACAGCGGAGGCGGCGGGGGTTTGCTCGAGGACCCATTGCTAGGCCCGAGGACGGAGGCCTCTTTCTGATATTCACGAGCGACATCTGGTCCCACAGCGAAGGTGGCGGGGGCTCGTCTGAGGACCCGTTGCTTGGCCCGGAGGGCGGAGGCAGCTATCTGATCTTCACGGACGTCTGTTCTGCCACGGATAACAGGCCACCGGGCGGTTCGACTGAGCCCTGCGGCAGAGACAGCGAGATGTGGGGATACCGCCGTGCGTCCGCCACCGTCAAGACGAAGAAGACCCTCGCAGTCGCTAGCGGGAGCAGCGCCAGCGCCATCACCGGGGCACCGTTCTTGCGGCCAGCTATGGCTTTTCTCTCTGTGATGATAGTGGTATCTTGTTGTAGGTGGTTCTGAACCCCCTCAGTGCAGGCGGTTTCGACTTCCGTTGTAATTAGTGAGTCTGTAAAAATCATTCATTTATACACATGTTTAAGTGATCCGCTTGCACTAATACCATTAGTGCAGGCGGCTATCCTTAAACCACCGCCTGCACTAATAGACTTAGTGCAAGCGGAGCCTTCGAAAAGTCGCCTGCACTAATTGTCTTCAGGCAGGCGGCAGTTAAGAAAGCCGCCTGTACTAAATTTCAGACAAATAATTTATTATTTTTAATAATTATATTATACAGAATTTATAATTGTTTTATACTGCAATACAGTTTCAAAACAAATAAAGAATTCAATATTTCATTAAATGGAAAACAAACAAACAACAATATCTTATAAAACAATTATTCACATGTCACATTACATAGCATCCAACCAAATCCGATTACATCTATATAATCTTAAACCTATCATACAAAGACAAATGCGGATACAAAAGCAATTCATTGTTTTCCTTTGCAAAAAAGACTCCATCCTAGTGAACAACCTCTTGACGGATAAAGTGGCATAGATCACTTCGAACAGAGTCAACTCCTGTGCGCTCTATGTCTCTTCCACAAGGCCATTCGTGACCGACATTGGGTTTCTGTAAATGAAAAGATGATAGATAATTACTATAACAATGATAACAATTAATTTAAGTATACAAAACAGATTGATAAGATAGCTTACATCCTCACGATCCACTCTATAATGTCCAGTGACTCTAAGATACTCACAGACATAATAACCACACAGGACAGTGCCGAGAGGTTGCTTATGACATTTCAAACAAAAACAAACTAAACTAGGAAAAAATTTGGGACGAGTACCGCCACATATTGAAAAAGAGATGTTTTTGTTATCCATGAAGCATTGTTTAGAGTTAGCTTTTCTTTTTCTTGAGGATGGGGCCGCCAAGCTTAATGTAAAATCTATAAGCACTACACAAATGCAAAAAATGATTATGAAATGGAAATATATTGTATTATAATAAGTATTCACCAATATACATGCAAAAAGTGCGCTTATTTTTTCTAAAATCTTGACAAAATATTTGTATTGTTCTCTGGGGTAATTGAGTGAGTCAAAGACTACCCCTTTCGCCTCCTTTGGTTGCATTACGATATTAATATAGTGGTCGCTATATAAATAAATAAAGTATTAGGTAACTTTTTAAGAATATATGTCGAGCAAAGTGACGAAACTTACTTAAAATTGTACGAGGCCATTACATCCTTCTTGCCATCATTAACAAAGTTGTGCATTGCCTTTCCAATATATGCCGTCACCTCCAACATTCTCTCCTTGATTATTTTCTTTCTCTCCTTTTCAAATTGCTTCTTTGTTATGTCCTTGTATTGCCTTGAATTTTTATGGAACTTTAGGTCAAAATTGACCTGGGTAATCTGTGTTGTATCAAGGATCCCCATCTGCAGTTCTTCAGCTTATGGTCATCTAAATATACCATCCTACATATAAAATTACTATTCATTAGTATGACATCTCGTACTAATAACTTAATGCCGCTTAACATCTGGAAAGTATGACTCACAGGCACCACACGGTTAGGAGATTGATGTCGAGCCTCTCTTTGCGGAAAACATGGAATAAATCTTAAAAACCGAAAGATTGCATCCTGTCTCCACTCCAGAATACATTTTCTGGCTCATAAAATTGCACACGAGTGAAATTCCACATGAAATCTTCAAAACTAAGTGGTGGTTGGCATCTTGTTTCACTTTGGAAGTATTTTTGTTAACAGACTCAAAAGCTATATGAAGCTACTATTAGACCATCCACTGCTGGCTTTTAACTTTAAAAGTTCAAGCACAGCACGCAACATCATGAACTCTTTATCACACCTCTTTGATTCCTCATACAAAAGGTCATTCAATGCCTTCTCCAAAACTTCCATATTATCTAGACCTTTCTCAATCTGCATAGATGTTAGCACTTGCGGTTCAACGTGACGCAACAACTCCTCAAAGTCAAACAGAATATCTTCTTCTTTATCGTCATTGTCATCATCATGATTCACAGTATCAAGATCCATTCTAGGATGATCGGTGTTACATCCAACTTTCACAGCATTTGGACAATCCACTTTAGACATATCTTTTTCCCCATGTGCTGTCCACATGGTGTAGTTCTTCACAAAACCTCTCTTGATCAAGTGTGACTGGATCACTAAAGTATTTGGCCAGGCAATGTCGTTGGCGCAATCAATGCATGGACAAAATATAAACAGTTTCTCTTTTCTTTCTTAGCATGATTCTTAGCGGCTTCGACAAATAAAGAAATATTTTGAAGAAACTCAGGAGAAGGTCTTGGTGCATTGCACATATATGCTCGATCCATTCTTTATTTCAACCTACGCATAATTTTATAGATTTAATACTAACTACATAGACATACACATGATAAAGTACTAATTAATTATTTTCGCCTCTTGAATTAATCTCATCATTTTAGAACAAAATTAAAATTTGCGTCTTGTGTACAACATGAATATAAATTTAGAAGTTTAAGAATTATCAAAATATTCTAAATTTTAGTCAATATAAATCTTCTAAAAATAGGAAAAGCATGAGAAACCCTAGATAATGAACATTCTAGGAATTAGGGCACAAATTACACTTAATCTTGAGATAAATCGAAGGCGGACCAAAAGGTTATCCTAAAGAACAAGATTCAAAAAGTAAAGCTAAATCTCCTAAAATGGCAAAACATTGAGAAACCCTAGATAATGAATAATTAAGGAATTAGAGCACAAATCACACCTAAATTTGAAACAAATAGGAGGAGGAGCAAGAGTTTAACCTAAGGAAAAGTTTGCAAAAAAGATTCGCAAGGAAAACCTTCCTCCTCCTGTCAATCGGTTTTTCGCCAGCCACCGCGCGTGCTGGTCTGCTCGCGTCGCGCGAGGAACAGGGCGGCCGGCGGCCAGTATATATAGAAGATGGTATTAGTGCAGGCGGTTTTCCTAATGGAGACGCTTGTACAAATCTGGAAGCTGTTCTCTTAGGCAACCACGTGTACTTAATACAATTAGTGCAGGCGGTTGTCTAAGAGAACTGTGTGTACTAATAAGAGTAGTGCAGGTGGTTGTCTTAAGCCGCCGCCTGCACTAATAGGGACCTTAGTGCAGGCGGTTCTTTATGACAACCGCCTGCACTAAGTCATTAGTGCAGGCGGCTTTCCATGCGGGTCCCATGTTTTACTTAGTGCTAGTGGCTTGCTGTTGTCAACCGCCTGCACTTTCATGAGGGGGTGTCGGGATAAACCCTTTTTTAAGTAGTGATGTACATATAACCGAGCGATGCTCGGAGCGTTCGCTGGAGTAACGGGTCAGCAATGAATATTTGCTAAAAAAATGGAGAATTTCCTGCAACTGTTATATAGCAGTAATTTATAGCTGTTGCATATATGGTTCATATTCAATAATTCAAAGATATGCATAAGTTTTTATGGGTGAGGAAATGAGGGCGGGTAACGACCGGGTTTTCTTACCTTTCGGTAAGACCCGATCTTATGTGCTTTCACCAATCCTAAGAGGTTGGCAAGCACGTTTATCACAAGTGATGAATAAAAAAACTATAACAAAGTGAGTAAACAAGGATAAGATAAATTAATTCAACGAGATTCTCTAAAAAAACTTGAAACTTCTTAAAGCGGAACATGACTACCGAGAATCAAGAACTAGAACGGCAGCGAGAACAACAGGCGGGAGCAAACATCAAGACAAACCCCTTCCTCCACAGGCCCAAGCACGTTCTCAATACTCACTCGAAAACATTATGCTCCACTAGCACCTGGATCAACACAAAGCAGTCAAAACGGCACCGACTCACTGCTACCAGATGAACGACACAACTAAACTCTTCCCAAAAGCTCCCCTGCCACAGCCACTGGGTCCCGCGTATCTTCTTCAACCTCCGGCACGCAGCAACCACTGAAAAAACGGCACCTGCACGCAGCTCCAGCACAATGCTAACTACTCCCTTGGGCGAGGAGATCGACAGAGCAAGGTAGCGAAGAGACCGAGACTCACCCACGAACACAGAGATCGACCTGCAGAAACAACACCACAACCGCCTACCGCTAAACCTGCCAAACCAAGGAACGAACTGCTCTCGGAACAACGAACGCAGCTCGCCACGGCTACCAGCAGCGCACCCAAGAGCAACTGTCTACACGAACAGCGCTAGAGGACATCCATAAACGGCGCTAGGATTGGACTACAACCGGCACCTGCAGAGAACGAACCAAACAAAACAGATCTAACGCTACTGACAAGGATCTCGACGCTCAACAGACTCAGATGCTACATGAGCATGCCCCAACTCAGACCACCTGTAACGACCGGGATTTTTTACCTTTTGATAAGGCCCGATCTTCCGTACAATGCCAATCCCAGAAGATTAGCAAGCACAATATCACAAGCGATCAATCAAAAAACCATAACAAAGACATTAAACAAGATGTGAATGATAGTTTAGCAAGATTATGCAAACTTATTAGAAATTTATCCTCCAATGGGGTCCATCGGCACCCAGCTGGAATCATCTCAAAGCAGATAGATATCTATGGAGAAATCTACAAAGAAACAATAGCGGAAGCATCAACTAGACCACAATGGTGAACCATCAACATCACAGGCTCTCGAGCGTAGGAGAAACTCATCACGGACGCCGTGCGTACGAATACTCAGCAAACCACGTGCTATCTAACAATAATGTATGCATGCAAAGGATAGTTTCAAGGGTAAAGCTAGCTCAAGTGCTAAATGCAAGTTTAAAACATTTTATTTTTAAAGATGCAAGGAGTTTTATTTTCAAAACAGTCAAATTTTATGATCTTGCCCCGCAGGGATCTCCGTTATGTCGAACGAGGATTTATTTTAAATGCCGATGTAACCTCCACACCCGGACACAGCTCAAAAGCCAGAGTCCAAAATATTTTAAAACAGAGATAAAGAAAAGAAAATAACACTAATCATCATGAAAGCTATCTGACATTGTCCCTCTTCGGGACATGGCAATGTGCATTGACTGTAACTCTGCAGAGTTTATGCACCTAAATCCACGAGAAGTGCCGCCAGATTTATACACCTAAATCCACGAGAAGTGCCGCCAGAAACTACCATTGTAGTTCCAACAAACACACAAGATACATCCACAAACATTAACTGGCGTTACCTGTCCTCAGGATAGGGATCCCAGTCGTCTACGCTGCCGGGTACTGGAGCTGTGAGGAGCCTACCACTGATAAGGTGGGGTATCTCGATCTCGTGTGGGGAGCCGAAACTCGACACCACACTAACACAATACCGCCAACCCACGGGTAAACAACCAGTATCAGCAAGTTTCAAGATCAAGCCTCTGCCAGGGTAACGTGGCGTGCATGAAAAAGTATTGAAGACATGTGACACAACGAACCGGTCCTCATATACCGGAGCAGGCACTCTCCATTCTCAACGTCAACAACCAAAAAGTCTTACGAAAAGATTCCAGCTTAGATCTTCTCGTTGTACCCGTCATAAGTACGCTCACAGAGACTTCTCAAAAGTCCCCCAGCACCTCATACTATAGCCTGCCCCCGCTAAATAGTTTGTATATAGTTATTTATAAAACTCACACATTTGAATTACAGTTCAAAAGCATTTAACACAAATTTCCTTTTACAGTGATAAGCGTAAAGTATCGTAAATAAATGCAGCTAAGCAAAACTAAGAAGAAATTAAAATAATAATACTAAGCAATCCTACAGCTTATAATTTGTGGAAAGGTAAATGGCATGGCTGAGGAATGTTTGCCAGGCAAGCCTTGTTAGAAAACCCGATCGTTACAGGGCAGCTGGATGATTTCACGTAGATCGATAAAAACATCTCTACAGCCACAGCAGAGGCAACTCTTTGTTTTCTCTGAAAAAATCAAAGAAAAAAAGAAGGGAAACATTTATTCACCCATGACAGACTATCAACACCATATCAATGGCAACTTGCCAAATTCTGTCCGAATTTTTGGCAATTCTTTGTTTCTACAAACTGCCACTTGAATGCCATGCTAACAACTGACAGGCAAGCAGTACTGAACGCCTTGCCACTCTAAGTGTACAGCTACCCTGCCATGCCATGCATGCATGAGGCCTCTGTGCTCGTGACACATGACAAGCGCGACGTCAGTACATCACGCGCACCTCCCACTCAGCAACAAGCAGCGTCACTCACGTGCCGAGCCGAAGCTGTTGCGGCGGTCGCTTGGCCGGGACGGAGGGATGATCTTGGCCGCCACGGTCGAGGCGCGCCAGCGCGAGCCCACCGACGGTCCTGCTCGCAACGGAGGCGGCATGTCCTGATGATCCAGTGCCTTGAAAGAAGCCTTGGTCGACGTCGTCACCTGATCCGGCCACGCGCTGTCTCCGGCGCCGGACCGCTCGTCCAGCGCCACATTAGTCGACTCGGGCCTCCCGGCTGATACGCCGTTGCGGATAGGTCGTCGTGCGGCCGCCGCCGTCGGGAGGAGCAGCGTCGCCACCGCAAGCAGCAGTAGCAGCGCCGCAGGCGCCGCCGGTCTGGCGGTGGCGGTCGCCTTGCTGCGGCTGGCCATGGTTCGTTTTACTACGTCGCACCACCACGCGTTTCAGCTGGCTTGCCAATGTGCCACTGCATAGGTTGAGCTGTTGGTTTTAAACTAACTAGCTAGATGGTGCATGAACCACGATGAAATTGCTCATGTGAGCTCCACAGGTCACCACTTCGACCAAAAGGTAGGAAATTAATACGTCGAGGAAACAGTTGATCGATGAGATTGTTGGTATTTACTGTTGCTCCAGCGACCATCGATCATTTTCAATAGATCCAAAATTGCTGATGTCACCAGAGACACAATTTGAAATGTCAATGCCAAGTCTAAATCGATTATTGCATTGGCCACTAAACGTCATTTTGGCATGGACACTAAGGACGTGTTTGTTTTGCCGTTTTGTAACGGATTCAGATTACAAACGGTAGTCCAAATCGTTACTAGGGTTTGTTTAAACTCTTCCTGTAATTTGAACTCCAGACAATCAAATATGGAATCAAAATCAGGGTTTCCATGGGGATTGCAGACCCTGAAGCAACAGCTTTTCTTCAAACTACTTGGCTTCAGATATTTGGTATTCCTTCCATTGCTAAGACTGCGTTTGTGGTTAAAGAGCTTGCTGGTTTAGCTGCTGATCCGCTGGGGTGGATGAATTATCTCTAATCCAAGCTGATCCAGTTCGAGTGAAAGTCAGGTGCCGAGATCCTTTGCACCTGAGAGGTATGGTGGAGGTCTTCTTCAATGGCCTGGAGCACGATATCAAGTTTGTGGTTGAAGGGCCCATGGGAAAAGCTAGTGGCAAGGGTGATGGCCCGTTGGGACATGGCCAAGGCGATCATAGATTCGGGCGTAGACATACGGAGGACAGGAGTGATGAGGATTCTGATGATGGGAGATTTGAGGATGAAGATACTACCTCAGATGGGGGCAAGATGCAAGGGAGAAACAAAGACAAGATGATGGTGTAGGATGTTGAGCCACACAATCAAGATGTGTATATGGCTCCTCCCATGGCTTTTGTTGATCCAGTGAAAGGTCTGGTAGTTCCTTTCTCTGATGAGGTGGCTGTTTTTAACTCGATGCAGCCTAGCGACACTGTTAGTGATTTTGAGATGGAGGATACCACTATTCCAGTGCTTGTGGGGCGTGCAGCTGATGCTGAAGGTACTAAGTGTGATAATGTTCCTGTCATGATGGTGGTCATTGGGGTTGATGGTCCTTTTCTGTTAGAGAAATGCAAATGGCCTGAACTTGCTCTACCTGATAAATCTTCTAAGGCGGAGATGACTTCGACCTTATCTGGGAAACAACCTGTGCTGGATACATTGGTCAAGGAGACCTTTGCTGGTTCGAAGGAAGCAGTGAATGTGACAGAGGATATGTCATCCACACACAAAGAACTTATGCAGATGCCGGATCAGGAATGGATCCCATCAGCTAACAAAAAGAAAGCGTAGCGTAACAGGAAGCAATTCCCTGCTGCCTCATGTCGGAGCTCCAGGATTCCACAAGATGGGGTACCCATTCTGGAGAAAGCTACATCCAGGACTCAACAGAATAACCTTGATGCTCAAGGTATGTCTAATGCTAATCCACTTACAGTTCTCAACAACACCCCTGATAGTGAGCTTACTGAATTGATAGATGAGTTAGATGTGGTGCTTGACAATAAGGTTACTTTTATTTCTTCGATCAAAGCAGAAGAGATCCTCAGAGCCAATTTGGTGGAGGCAAACTATAGAAAAACCCTTCGTAAACAAAGTGACCTTGAAACGAACCCGGATTGCAATGACATGAGTCTTTTAGCCAAGGAGGCTAACGACATGTCTAACAGGAACGAGACACAAAGGATTAAGTAACCGAGAAGAGGAGGTTGAATCGGGCACTCATTAATTTTAACTTTCCTACACCTTACCGTCAACTAGTGAGCTAGCACTCAATTCCTAAAAAACTATAACACTCAAAGAACAACCTAATATGCTAGAGGCTATCAACAAGGGACACTAGAACTAGGCTAAAGATAAACAAGAACAACAACCTAAGTCTAGAGAGATAAGCCAAGGATGGGGATAGGAGCTAGCTAGACAAGATAGCAAAGAAGGTAAACTAGCTAGAGAGCAAGCAAGGTACCAAGCAACTCCTACTCATGCTAGTTATGATATGAAAGCAATCAAACAAGACACATTAGCATGAGAGCCACCATGAGTGAACTAGGAGCAACCTATCAATACTACTTACATGAATAAAAGAGCGGAAGAAAAATGACAAGTAGTTAAGAGAGAATAGAGGCTCAAAATTTTTTCCCGAGGTCTCGGAAGGATGGCGCCTTCCTCTACTCCTCGTTGGACCATTCCCGTCGGAGTCTTGGTCCCTCCCGTCATTCCTAGAACGATGCTCACAAGGGTGCACTTCACTCCCGGAGTGAAGTCACCGGTGGCCCGGCTGTCACACATAATACCTAAACGCTAGAGCATGCCTCTATGGCTCGGACGTTCACTCTTAATGTCTCTTTCAAGCGGAGGACTCGAAACCGCTCACAAACATGTGACGTCTTCCACAAACGCCATGGAACCTCAATCACCGACTCCTAACCGGTCTAGGCTGCCATAGACCAAGAGTAACAAGCGTAATCACTCCTCTCTAGCCTCAAAAGCTCTAAGAATACGTGGATGCTCTAGTTACTCTCCCATTAGCACAAAAGATCTTCCAATCTTCCACTTGTGCTCTTCTTGGTGGCCTTTGGCTCTCACAAGATGTTCCCTAAATTCTTCTAGCCGTTGGACATCTTCTCTTGGGCTGGTACACGGCTATATATAGACTACCAACTCTATAATAGTTGTTTATAGCCATTGTCAAAACGCTGACTTCTTTTTCCAATCACCAGACTGTTTGGTGACTCTGACCACCGGACGGAGGTGATCGCTCCAAGAACATCCTTTCTGGACTCCATCTTTTTCTAGTCACCGGACTATCCGGTGACCCCACCGGACTGTCTGGTGACCAACTCCTTCGATGATCCAGTCGCTTGCAACTTTCTCTGAAACCTACAGCCTTCATAGTCACCGAACTGTCCGGTGACCTCACCGGATTGTCTGGTGTCCACTTCTTCCACTTTTTCATACCAAAAACTCCTCTCTAGAATCCCGCATCCTCCATAGTCACTGGACTGTCCGATGACCTCACCGGACTGTCCGGTGACCATTTTATCCACTGGAACAGCCAATTTCGCCTTCTCTGGAAATGTTGAAACTTATAGTCACAAGACTGTCCGGTGACCTATTCTGAAGCTGAAACTTGGATTCTTCATTTCCATCTTGTTTTCAATTTTCTTCACTTGCTTCCTCAATTTGAGCTTTGTCATCTTAGTGCCATTGGGGACTCCTAGAGCATCCAAATAACCTACCACTCCTGTGACCAAAGAGAAATGACTCAACCCCTCTTAACAGTACTGGTTTCTCCTATGGACTCAAAGCCTACACTAAGCCACACTTGGCTCTAGCTCATCCTTAGCTTTGATCCACCTCGAATCGCGACGCTCCATCAAGAGTCCAATCACCATATGAGTCGTCGATCATCCTCGAGGAAGCCAACTCATAGATTCTTGAGATAAGCATATCTTGATCCTACATCCAACAAGTTAGTTTATGGTTCTCACTCAATCATCAAAACATTCATACCTTTAGGGGTTTCCAATACTTCAAAGGTCATAAAGCTTACAACCTCCCCCTTTTTTGGTGATTGATGACAACCATGACAAACATGATCAAGATGATATCGAAATACATTGAAGTTAAGCACAAGACAACATATAAGAGTAAAAGATATACCAAGTTGTCTTACTATCCCTTGTGAATAAGCACAAAACAGCACGGGGTTTCATACATTTGCTTTGCTCTCTCCCTTCATAAGTGCATAGCTTACTTTTTCTTCTTTTTTGATTGATTTTACTTCTTTATCATTTCTTCTTTGTTCTTCTTTTCTCTCCTTCATTCTTCTTGGTTTTCTCCTTCTTCGTCATCTATCAATAGAGAAAACAACCACAAACGAGTAGAGGGAAAAGGAGTAGTAAATGAGAGATAAGAGTATAGAAGGAAGCATTTCTCCCTTTGTCATCTTCATCGAATCTTGATTCTTGATCATGTGCATTCTTCTTTCCGTTCCTTTTTCCTCGAACATGTGTTCCTCTTTCCTCAATCATATGCTTTTCTCTCCCCCTTTATCATCTATCAACAAAAAGAGAATGCCCAAGAAGAGAAACAATAGAGAAAACATTGGCAAGGAATGTAAAAGTATAGAAAGATATTATCGAGTGTTATCTTGGAATTCTCTCTTATCTTTGACTCGTTTTCTTCATGTTTGACCATCTTCTCTCAAGTGTATTTCTATCCCCTTTGTCATCTACAATTCAAAAGACAAGAGCAACCAAGGGTAAAAGCAACTAGGAAATAAGGTTATGAGAGACAACAATAAGAATGATGTTACTACTCTTTTGCAAGGTCTCCCCCTTGATTGAGCATCTATTTCAAAACTTATCTTCATGGTCAACTTCTTGATCAAGAATATCTCTTGTCCTTCGAGTTTGACTTGTTGATCTTTAAGGAGCTCATTTTCTTGATCATGTATGTCTCCACCTTTGACATTGATCAATGATCTTCTTCATGTAGCAAATGATCTTCAATAAGCTCGAGGTAGAGAGAACTTGTTGCTTCTTCCTTGTGGCATCACTTGTGATATTTTATTTCCTTGGATGATACCACATGAGACAAATCAATTTCTCTTCACATTTTTCATGCTCTTCTCTATCCATGTGATAATTTCGTCACTCGTCCATTGTCCACTACACACAATAGAACTAACAAGTCGTGTTCCTTGTGAAGGGTTAGTTGTGAATCGGTAAGAGTAAGAACCTTACAATGAGATACAAGGTAATGAATGGATAATAGGAGCAATAATGAAAAGACATGAGGGATGAGGTTTCCAAACCGTTCACCAATATGGTGATTTTGTTGCCACTCAAAGCATGTGAGAATCTAACTCATGGTCTCTCGGATGATAAACACAAGATTATTGTCCATTGTATATTTCCATCATTGTTTTACTTCACCTCGGAAACCATGAAGCAAGGTAGGTTAGTAGCAAAAACATTGCTTAATTGACTCATACTAACCTTTCTTGTATCTTTTGATACTTGATGTAACTCTCTTCATTGATGATGGTGTCCTCCTTAGATTAGTTCACTTTGAATCCGAATACGAGGTGCACAGTGCACCATAACAATTTGGTGTCTAGATCCTTTCTATCATAAATGAGACTTGACAAAGATAAACTTTAAAAACACGTTAGTCTCAATAATCTCAAAACATAGGATAGACTCCCTCTAAATGTCTGCATATAAGCATTTGAATAACTTATGAGGATAATGCACTTTGTCATAAGAACGACAAGTTAAGAGTATACCCTATATCTTGGATTAGCACAAGAGATATGAATAAGATTGCAATGAATTTAAACAAGAGATATGAAAGAGAAGAATCCTTATATCTTGATAGCATGGTGGAACACTTGAAGAGGCTTTTGATGACGAAGTACTTGGCTTTGAGACACTTGATGTAGAGGGTACTTGTCATTGTGATCTTGGTGAAGAATGTGCAATCGATATCTTCCTCACTCCAATAGTTCTTCCCATTGATAAGAAAGTTCTTTTTCTTGAATGTTATCTCTCGTTCTTCATCCTCTTTATGTTACTTGCATTTCATCTTACAATTTCAAAAGAGAGACAAACGTCAAATGCACACAAGAGCTCCATAGATCATGTCCTTTTGAGTGGAAGGCATTTGGAAAAGATCATGAAGCCTCATAACATAGGCTAAACTCCCCCCTAGAGTTATGCATAGTTATGGTGGAAGGCAAGGTATATATATGTCATTGTGTTAGACACATGGGGTAGTTTAAACTATGTTATGGCCGGTAGCTATAACAAAAGATACTTGATTGAAAGAGTTCTAGTCATACCTTTTGGTAAGGAGACGTTTATGATGTCACTTGAAGAATCTCATTCACCTTTAAGAGAAATAAAACAAAGAAGCATATGTGATGAAAGTCTCCTTTGTGATTTCCTATATGCAATACATGAACAAGTATATCTTGCAAGACTATAACATGCCATGATGAATGCAGGCACGGTTAAGGACATTGCATAAAGGAAACCTATCCAACGTTTTTCCTTGAGATAGCCAAACCACTTTCTCAAGCTCTTCCCCCATGCTTATGGATATCTCAAGATAGTTAGGCGTTGACTATTTTTTTTTTGTGTTTTTCTTTTAGTCAATTTTATATGATGCATGGAATGCAAAGCATACTAGTTCACAAAAGAGTTCTATCCTACCATGCATAGAACGGAAGAAAAACACTACAACTAGAAAGGCCACGGGGTACCTCCTTCATGAGTGGATTGGCCGTTGAAGTTCATGAAACTTGTGGAGAAATTCAAGATTCTTCATGTTAGCACTCGGTCCACAACCACCATCCTTCTAAGTCTTCACTTTTGGAACCCAAGCAAGCTCTGTTGCTCTTTCTTGATCAATAATACACTTGGGTACCCATATCCTCTTGATCATCCACTTCTTGTTTGGTGATCCAAGTGCTTTTGCTTTCACCTTTCCATCTTTTGCCATAAAGAGCTTGTAGTGCACATTTTCATGAAATAGGTTAGCATTAGGTAATGACTTGGAACTACTCACCTTGGGACACACTTTGGACTTGTGTCCATCACGGCAACACTTGTCACAATAGTAGTCATTTCCCATAAGAGAAGTCGCCCAAGCGGAGATGGTGTCTTTCGTGCCAATGATGTTGATGGCGGAGGGGTAGGAGCCTAAGCCTCTTCGTGAAACGTTGTTGATGATATTACGGCTTAAGATATCTTTTTCTATTTGCCTCCCTCTTGTAAGCCTCTCAAAGCCATCCATCACCATCTCCCTTTCTTCCTTGAGCTTATGATATTCCTTCAACATAAAATGCTCAAGAGAAGTACTCTCCTCGAAGAGGGTAAACTCATCACAAGAAGTATAGGCATTGCATTTAGAGACATGTGATGATGAGGAAGAGAGAAGTTCAAGATTGAGAGCTTTATGAACAAGTTCCAAGTTCTTATGTTTCTCATTGAGCTCTATGTGATCTCCCTTGAGCTTGTCAAAACTTTTTGTAGGGCTCGATGAGATTGCATAAGATCATTGAACTTACTCTCGATCTCTCGAACTCAAAAAACTGCCACTTCATGCTCCTTGCTTACAACCTCAATTTTCTTATTCTTCTTGAGGATCATCTTATGAGCTTTCTCAAGCATGTGGATGAGCTCGTCATATGAGGGCTGCTCTTCATCTTCACTGTCCTCATCCTCATCCTCATTTTCTTCTTCATCTTCATCATTTCCTTGTAAGCTTCTTGCCATGAAGCATGTGGAAGGTGGTGGTAGAAGATTGGAGGAGCTTTTGATGGCATTCTCTTCATCATTACATTCTTTATTATCGCTTGGTGAAGAAGAGCTTGAGTCATCATCGGTGATCCATTCACCAACAATATAAGCCTTATGTGTTAGGCTCTTATTCTCATTATCCATGCTTTCCACTTTGGTGAGAAGATCTTCATCCTTCTTATTACCACTATCATCTTTGTCCATAGTCCATCCATCGTTTCTTCCAATCATGAATGTGGGTGGAGGTGAAAGAGATGAAGTCTTCATCAAGAAATCATTTACCACTTCATCTTCGCAATTGTGCATATGATCCACCTTACTTGAGACCAAGAAGGAAGAATGGTTAGCAGACAAAATATTGATCGATTCACTCATACTAACCTTCTCGATGGATGGTGGTTTGTGCAAGAATGTAGATAAGTCTTCAAATTGGCCACAGCCTCCAATGGACATGTTCTCATCAAGAGAGTCATTCTTCAATAAAATCTTGCCAATTAGTTCTTCAATTGTAATGTTCTCAAGATTTTCATTTTGAAGTGCAAGGAGAATAGCCTCGTTTCTTGGATTTGAGAGAGCTTCCATCACCTTCTTGATAGCTTCACTATTTGTGATCCTTCGCTTGTTATAAGAGTTGATCCACTCGATTAGATAATCTAAGCGAATACACAAATCAATCAAAGTTTCATTAGGTAGCATGGTAAGGCTATCAAATTCATCACATAAAGCCCGATAAGAATCCTCAATAAGCAAACTAACAATATCATCATGATATTCAATAAAAAGAGATTTGCTAGAGGAGTGAGGAATAGTGCAAACTCAAGGCTCATGTGAGATATGAGCATGATCATTGATAATTGAGCTTGGCGTAGAAGTGGCATGGTACTCCTTATCAATTTGACTCATGCCAATCTCATCTTCATTGGATTGCTTGATCATGCCAACAAATGAATTGATTCTCATTCCTATATCATGAAAACGAAGTGAGGCATCAAAAAAGCTTTCATCATATTTCTCAAGAACATCAAGAAAGTGAGAATCATAATCATTGATAGCACAAAGAGCACCACTAGTGGAGGAGATAGACAAATCATTAGTGAAACTCCTCGATTCTATCGGTTTTGTGGCGTATAGGTAGCTTAGCAAGCGATTCTTCCATGCGCCACTACCAGACCCCGATGAGGAACGTGTCTCACTTGAGCACTTGGCTCTGATACCATTTGAAAGGATCTAAGTGACCGAGAAAGGGGGTTGAATCGGGCACTCACTAATTCTAACTTTTCTACACCTTACCGCCAACTAGTGAGCTAGCACTCAATTCTTAGAAAACTAGAGATAAGATAACACTCAAAGAACAACCTAATATGCTAGAGGCTATCAACAAAGAACACTAGAACTAGGCTAAGAATAAACAAGAACAACAACCTAGTCTAAAGAGATAAACCAAAGACGGAGATAGGAGCTAGCTAGACAAGATAGAAAAGAAGGTAAACTAGCTAGAGAGCAAGCAAGGCACCAAGCAACTCCTACAACACCTCAAGGTGAGGTTGGACCTTCTGATCCTAGTAACTATGTCAACTCAAGGCGAGCTGGCAAATCTAAGAAGTAGTTTCAATGGAGTGCCTGCTTTGGAATGTGAGAGGGATTGGCCATCTGTCTCAGAAAAAACAGGTGGCTGATTTGATTTGTGCCAAAAATATAGAGGTTGTGGGTTTACAGGAAACCAAAAGGCAAGATTTTTCGGATAGTGATTTTCGTAATATTAGTGGGGGACATGATTTTTGTTGGAAATGGCTTCCGGCAAGGGGTATGTCTGGGGGCATTCTTGTGGGATGTAAAGCGGACTCTATTGGGATGGAAGATAACTGGTTGGGGTGTTTTTCTGTAGCTATGTCACTTAGGCATAGAAGGTCAAACTTTAGATGTATTCATGTCACGGTTTATGGCCCGATGCAGCATGAATTCTCTGGATTATTCCTTGATGAGCTGAAGTCCTTTTGGGCTAATACAAACCTACCTATCATTTTGGGGGGGGGGGGGGGGCTTTAACCTTATTAGGGATATCACGGATAAGAACAATGGAAATGTTAATCCAGCTTTAATGCAGATGTTTAATGGGTTTATAGATGAATGCGAATTGAAAGAGATCAAGAAGCAGGGCACTCGTTTTACATGGATTAATAAACAACTCAATCCGGTTTTGGTTAATCTAGATAGAGTTCTAGTTTGGGTTCCGTGGGAGGTCCGTTTTCCCTTAGCGTTCGTCTGGAGCCCTAACCGTATGGGTTCTGATCATGCTCCGATTATACTGGATTTTGGGACAACCTTTCACCACACCCCAAGTAGTTTTTCTTTGGACAACAGTGGCCCTTGGAACTGACCTTCAAGGAGAAGATGGTGACAAATTGGAAAAATACTAGAGAGAAAACACCGGTCAGATGCTATTGTATGAACAAATGGCATAGTTGTCTTACCAACTGTTGACAATTTATGAGGGGCCTTGATGTTAAAACTAAAGGAGAAAAGAGCAAAGAAAAGAATAAGCTGGTAGAATGCCTGAAAACCTGGGATTCCTTAGCCGAACAACGTGAACTGTTGGCCTTTGAGTGGCTACGAAGTGGAGGCTGAATTGTAAAAGCTCTTGAGGGCTGAAACAATCTATTGGCAACAGAGGGGTGGGATTAAGTCGTTGTTATTTGGAGGTAACAACACTAGATTTTTCCATCTAACGGCGAATGGGCGCCGTCGGAAGAATTCTATCACATCCTTGAATTGTTTCTGGACAGCAAGAGTTGATAGTGCACATTACCCATTTTTTTAAACATCTCTTTGGGTCCAGTACTCAATTTGGAGTGCATCTTAGTCTGGACTTTTGGTCAGTGGACTAGCTGATTCTGGACGAGGTTAAACAAGCGCTTGTGGAACCTTTCTCCGAAGAGGAAGTAAAAAACAGTAGTTGTTTGGTATGAAAACTGAATCTGCTCCGGGCCCCAATGGATTTGGTGTCCTATTTTTTAAAATCTTTTGGGAGGATATCAAAGTGGAACTTATGGAAATGTTCTCTGACTGGTTCAAGGGTGAACTAGATCTAAAACGTCTTGATTATGGGGTTATTACCCTGATCCCTAAGGCCAAGGAGGCGTTGACAATTAAACAGTTTCGTCCAATTTGCCTAGTTAATGTGGATTACAAGATTTTTACCAAGACTTCGAATAACAGAATTGCGTGGGAGACAAAGGATTCTGAATTCGGAACAAACAGCGTTCACCAAAGGTGGAATAATTCTTGAAGGGGTGGTGATCCTGCATGAAGTGGTGCACGAGCTAAAAACCAAAAAGCTGCTTGGCCTTATTTTTATAATTGACTTTGAGAAAGCTTATGACAAAGTCAAATAGAGTTTCTTAGAAGAGGTACTTAGGTTTAAAGGTTTTCCGACTCTCTAGATTAATTGGGTGATGCAATCGGTCAAAGTTGGACGGGTATGTGTCAATGTCAATGGTCATTGTCGAGAACTTTTTTCGTACATATCAGGGACTGCATCAAGTAGACCCCCTCTCGCTTTTTCTGTTTAACTTGGTTGCGGATGCTCTTAGCTCCTTAATTATTAAAGCTAGATATAAAGGCCAGATCACAGGTTTGCTTACTCATCTTTTGCTGGAAGGGATAACACATATTCAGTATGCGGATGATACTGTCATCATGGTAGAACCGACTTTGGAAAAATACGGTATTTGAAGTTTATCCTGTATGGCTTTGAATTCCTATCTGACTGAAAATTAATTTTCACAAAACTGAAGTTTTTATCTTTGGAGCTGAATCGGCAGATGCTGACACTTGGGCTAATATGTTAAATTGTAAAATAGGGGAGCTACCACTGTCTTACCTAGGGATTCCTATTTCTGACCAAGCTCTAAGGGTGAGTGACTGTGATAAGTTTATATCCAAAATGAGTAAGAGAATAGACCCATGGAAGGGTAAACACAATTCTTCAGGGTGGCGTTGATCCTAACTAACTCTTGTCTAAGTAATCTACCCATTTATATGATGGGATTTTACTACCTCCATGAGACAACTCACAAGAAGATGGATACAATTCGGTCAAATTTCTTTTGGCAAGGAGCCAGTTCTAATCACAAATATCACATGCTTCAATGGAAAGCAGTAGCCCGACCTAAGGAACATGGCGGGGCAGGATTTATTAATACTTGGATTATGAACGAGTGCCTCCTTACTAAGTGGATTTGGAAAATTCACAATAATAGGTCGGACCTGTGGTGTAAACTCCTACGGGCTAAATACATGCCTAATAGAGATTTTTTCCTATCGCGTTCTAGGGGTGTGCCATACTTTTGGAAAGGGCTCCATAAAGTGAAACATTTTTGTTGGGGGGGGGGGGGGACAACTTTTGAACTTCACAATGAAAAAACAATTATCTTTTGGATGGATGTTTGGTCTGGAATAGTCCCTTTCAAGACCCATTTCCCTAAGCTATTTAGAATATGTGACAATGTGAATGTCAAAGTGAGTGATTGCTGGGACAATGGGAGTTGGCGATTAAGATTTCATCGGCAACTGGGCCCGATAGAGATAGATGAATGGAATCAGCTAACTGCACTGACAGGAGTGATCCTCGATGAGGACAATAAGGTGGTCTGGGCGCTTGATAACAGTAAATCTTTCACTAATAGATCTCTCTATCGCTTCTTGACTTCACCTGGTGTGCACTGTCCTCTGTTGCCACGGATCTGGAAAACCAAAGTCCCTCTTAAAGTAAAGGTGTTTCTGTGGCAAATGTTATATGATAGATTGCAGGTTGCTGTGTGTTTGAAGGATA
>BCLG01000085.1:140211-183589 GCA_001602295.1 Zoysia matrella
CTACATCATTTCGATATCCCATGAAAACTGGTGTGATCTTTTTTGCAGGTGTTACTTGGGCGCTTTGGAAGGTTCACAACAAAATGGCGATTGAGAGAAAATTTCCTCTGCCCACTGATGTCATTTTCCTTGCTCCGTCGCATTTACAGAAATGGAAGGAGTTAAGGGGGGGACGCTGACCCAGCTGATGGAGATAGCTCAGAGGATTTCATTGAAACTGTCGAATCATCCCAAGTCGGAGTTTGTGTCTGATGTGGTGGTCCTGTAGTGAGTGCCAAGTATGGTGGAGTTTCTGAAAGGAGTTTCAATGCCTGAAGTTGCTATCAGAGGGGCCTTC
Organism: Zoysia matrella; assembly: GCA_001602295.1. Classification (NCBI taxonomy): domain Eukaryota; kingdom Viridiplantae; phylum Streptophyta; class Magnoliopsida; order Poales; family Poaceae; genus Zoysia; species Zoysia matrella. The sequence goes on from BCLG01000085.1 coordinate 140,549, forward strand.
ATGCTCTTGGTCAAAAACTGCGCCTTTGCTCTACCAGCTTTCCTGTGGTAGTGTCTATTTATCTGTGTTTCGTCAGTAAGCGTGTGACTTCTATGTTAAAGTGGCTTGACCCCCTGATGATGGTTGTTCTTTTGCTGTTTTATTTACTTTGAACCGGTAATACCAGTCATGTATGACTCGTTATTTGGCTTTCTATAAAGTCCGAGATATGTTTTCTGTTTAAAAAAAATAGTGTACCGTATAATCGAAAACCGAACCGAAATCATGTGCAATTGCTACGTCAACTGCACGATAAGGTCTGCATGCAATCTGAGCTGTCCATTTCAGCAGCCAACGTTATAGATTTAGTGCTAGTGTCCATACCACTACGGTATTTCTGAGATTAACAGTGTTGGCTACAGTGTTTCGGTCCTCGCCCACCCTCCGCTCTGAATCCGACGTCGCTGCTTTGACTGCTTAACATGCAGTTGCAGGAGCAACTGCACAGGATCCGTGTCTCGGAAACCCGGTATAGAAAGTCGACTCCCACCCTCCCCCATCAGTATCAAACTGATACAGCCGCGCTCTCCCGTCCCTCTTTCGACTCTCTGTGTCTCCTCCCACGAGCAGCACCCACGGGTTGTTCCCTCGATCTGTTCCTCCGGCGACGAGCACGCCACTAGTCATCGATGCGCTGGTAGGTAGCCTTCCCTCCTTTGCCCATCTCTGTCTACTCTCTCGTGATTCCTTCTAACCCTAGACCTGTTGTTTCTTGGAGCAGAGAGGAACGAGGTGGCACGAGGGCATCTGCACAGGAAGAGGAGGGATGCGGAGGAGAAGGGTGGTGCTGGATATTGTCGTGTATCCGGGCGCGGGATTTTGGATCGGGATCTCGCTGGGATGAAAGAGCCACGATTGGGCGGCGTCACGCCCAGCCCGGCAGAAGGTGAGATTTTTTCCCCTTCTCGTGCTTGCTTACAGTCTGGTTATTCTATTTATGCATTGCTGAATCAACATCTTGCAATGTTTATTATTCATCTTCATTAATGTTTACTGCATTAATGAAGGCTTTGTTGTTGTTGTTGTTGTTGTTGTATTAATGTTCACTGCATTGCTGATTCTTCTAGCTGGTTGGTTGCGCCCAATTGCCATGGCTCCTCTCACATGTGGTGCAGTGTAAGCAATGTACTGACTGTTGTCTTTGTTTATTTGCAAAGCAGGGGAAAACAAACACATCAACTCGGAGCTATGGCATGCTTGTGCCGAGCCTCTGGTATCACTGCCGCCCGTGGGCAGCCTTGTCGTGTACTTCCACAGGGCCACAGCGAATAGATATATGACTTACTAATATCAACTCAACAAAAATGAGGTGATTATGTGTTTTTTTTTTCTAAAAATCTTCTGTTTTGATCACTCTTGTAGGTCGCTGTTTCAATGAATAATGAGCTGGACGCCATTCCCAGTTACCCATCTCTGCCTTTTTAATTGATCTGCAAGCTTCTAAGTACATGTATTTTGGTGCTAGCCTTCCCCTTGTGGTTATCTAGTAGCATCGATTCCTTTTTCTTTTCCCTTGGTTTACTTAATTGGATACTCAAAACATATTTCTTATGCAGGCAAACTCTGAAACTGATGAGGTTTATGCCCAGATGATGGTTCAGTCTGTGAACAAAGTATGTTAACTGATCCCTTAATCTGTACTGATGTTATCTGTCATTGCTAAGCATGAAATCTTTTATATTAATACTAGCAGTTTGATCGTGATGCAGTGCTGGCTTCTGACACCATTGTTCTCACGAGACATTACTCTACAAGTTAATTTACCAGGTGTCAAATATTCAGTTTCTCTGAATTCGCTTCTTTCTTTTCATTGACTTTGTGGCCACATTCTTGTCATCATTCAATACCATATTCAGTTTCAAAGTTTAATCATACCCTCAATAATGTTTACCTTTTGTCCTACCTTTTGTATATAGATTCTATACTGATATATTGCTATTTGTAGAAAATGCATAAATAGACATTAATGGGGAGCTCCTGATGCACCAGTTCAGAGGTCTTATGGAGGTTGTCATCTCTTGTGTTCATGTCAGTATGGAGGTTGTCTCTTGCGTTCATGAATTGCTAGGCATGTCAGTGGTGGTTATCTGTCTCTTGCGCTCATCACCCCAGTTCTGTCTTATGGAGGTTGTCTGTCTATTGTGTTCATCCCTTCAATTTTCAGTCCATAGAATGTGGATGTCTTATGGTTTGCAGATCTGTACTGTGGCTTCATCAGTTGTTCTGTCTCTTGCGTTCATCACTCTAATTCTGTGGTTGCAGAATTTCCAGGCTCATTGCGCTTGTGAAATGTCAATCTGTAAATGTTTAGAGAACTTGTGAATTTCCACCTGTAAACATTTTTGCTTGGATTTGCTTATCAATCTATAAACACTTTTCGTGACAATATGTAAACGTGCAAGTTCTGGAATATGGATCACGTTTGATTTGAATCTGGATTTGTAAATGTGCAAGTATTGTTGATCTGGATCACGTTAGAATTTGTAAACTTTCTTGGAAATATTTTATGATCCTTTTAGTGCTAGCTGATTTCATTTCATTACATTTTTCCTCAACCAAACAGTGTATTGGAATCAAAAACCATTACAAAACTAAAACAAGCAAAGTCCGTAATGCCATACTTTGATTCTGATTACACTGGTACCTGATTCCCATTGCAATACCATTACAATGGATGAACCAAACACCACCTAAATGTACTACAAAAAAATATATATTTAACATCAACTGTTGATTGCTAATAATTTTATTTTTCCAGAGTTTAACTTCGCCACTAACCTTGTGTGGTCAAAGATCCCAGGTGGTTGTGCTATTCGTGGTGCCATTGTTTTGGGTCAACATTTACAAAGAACACTATATGTATGTAATTCGTAATACTATAAATTTACAGAGAAAAATGTCATATTTAGAATGTCACTCAGCCTAAATAGCTGTGTATTTTTATAAAAATATATATTATCTCGCCAATGGTGAAGCGGGTATTTCGCCAAATTCTCTTGCCCGTAGTGGAATTACGTTATCTTGTTCGTAGTGGAATATGCACATTGAAAAATTCATATAAATATAATTCAAAATTGTCAAATATGTAAAAAAAAGACAGGTGAAAATATTGGCAAAATACTTTGTCTGTCGCAATAGAAGCTTATTTCTATGATTCTCTGACTACAACTTTGACGAATGATTTCTATAAATTTAATTAATATAATTAGTATATGTATTATCTATTATGAAAATAATACTTTTATGATGTATTTAAATTAAAAAATATAAATCATGTGCTTCTTAAGTTAATTAAATTTATAAAAATCATTAGTCAAGATTGTAGTGAAGGATTATAGAAATAAGCTTGTATTGAGATAGAGGGAGTATTATGGTAAATAATACCAATGTTCATACAAAATAGGGGTAAAATCAAGAGTAATTTTTCTTGTAATATTATAGTACCTCCGTTCTAAAATATAAGCATTTCTAGGTTTGGATAGAGTCAAACTCTTCTAAATTTTACTAATAATATTTAAAAAAATTATATAATTTCTAATATAAAAATATACTTTTTATGACAACTTATTTACGATAAATCTAAATGTAACACTTCATGTTTACGAATAATAAGGCGCTCCATTCGAATTCGAAATTCCAAAAATCCGAGCTTGAAGGAATTCAAACCCAGTTTAAAGTTAGTCCCAAATTTAAGTTTGAAATTAAAAATGTGAGTTCAAAATTTTTAATGAAATATTGTGAAACAAAACTCTCTCTTGAAAGTTCTTGCAACCATTTGAATTTTAGAAATTTTTTGGAAAATTTTTATTTGAGGTTTAAAAGTCCCAAATAATTTATTTTCCTTTAAAAGCTAGCCTGTCTTCAAAAATTAAATATAATTTTATTTATTTCTATTTTGAACTTATGCCCAAAATAAAAATTGTTCCTTTTCAAAATATCTACCAGCCTACCAAATTTCAGAATATTTGGAGCTTGGAAAAGGGGCATTTTGGATCAAAAACAGAAAGATGCACTGAAAAATCTGAGAAAATTCGGGAAAAAGAAAAAGGCCATGGGACCCAGCTATCAGTCCCTCTATCTCTCTTTCTTCCTCCTCTTCCAACCGCGCACGGCCAGCACGCCCTCGTCCGTGGCCAGCATGCAGCCCGGCCACGATGCTCCGCGTGGAGGCATGAAGGACATGAGTCCCTCCCCGTGTCCCTCCCCCATGAGACCCCCTCGACGTCCCTCTCTCTCTCTCTCTCTCTCCATCTCTCCCTCACTCTCGCTCACTGCCTTCTCCGGCCGAACACACCATTCCTCCGCGGAGAGCCACCGTCAAGCGCCGTTCCAGCCACCATCCTCGACGAGCGGGTGCGCTGCCCCGTCCTCCCCCTCAAACCGCGGTATCTCCTCCATCCCCGAGCTACAGCAGCCGGAATCGAATTTTTCCCCAATTTCACGAGTTCTCAAACTACCGGCCGTTCTTCGACCAAATCTGGTGAGCTCCGTCGAGTTTCGCTCGATTATTTGCAACTGTGGACTCCTCACTAGCTTGCTCATCTCCAGGTCTAAGGTTGGGGCAAATAGAGGAGCATTTTGATGGGATTTCGGGTTTCTCTGGCCGTCGCCCGTCTGCACTGCGACACCTCACCGGTGAACCCTCATCTCCGGCCCTCTCCGACGTCGACAACCTCGACGCCGGCTTTCTACTCACCCTTGGAAAGCTCTAGAAACCAACGGTTTAGGTCCTCGTCCCCTGTAACACCGGCACAACGCAACCGAACCACCGTACAGCGTCGCCTCCGTCGACGGCTCTCCTCGGTGAGCGGTCGACCCCGGCGACCTCCTCTTGGTGTTCTCCTTGCCACGCTGAGCGAGATGAAGTCGGCGCCCGCCACGTTGGCCGCCGGCGACAGTGTGCTGGCGAGCACCGCCGGTGAGCCGGCCAGGCCAACCACGCCTCGCGCGGATCGGTTGCGGCCGCGGGCCAGATCCCGTGCAGCCACCTTGTGGCCACCGTGTGGCTTACAACCAGTGCTGCCACCAGACACCCTTAGAGGGGAATTTGTTTATTATTCAAAAATCCAATTTTCAATTGCGCAGAAATTGATAAAAAATTGAAAAACTAGTAGAAAATGCATCCTAGCTCCAAAAATTACAAATAATATACCGTTGGAATTCTCTCATCATGTAGAATATTTTAGAAAATTTAAAGTTTCATTTTCTGCATTAGAATTAATTCTATTAATTAAATAATGTGCGATTATACATACATGCATATCATCATTTTTCATGCATTATTAAAATGCAAAAATTTTATATTTAGCTTCTACTAACTAACTTCTGTCATCATAGAATTTATGTGCCTGTAGAGTATTTATAAATGATTATTTACTATTAGTTAGAGATTAATTCATTATAAATTCATAGTTTAATAATAAATTGTATAACTTGTTCAGAAATTAGTTTGTAGCCCTGCTAATATTATGATCAACTAAAATTGTAGTTTATGCCTTCAAGAACCATATTAAGAAAATATAGAAGTGATGTTCCCTATTATGAACTATTTAGTATAGTATAGAAATTCATTTTAGAACCCTTTTTATATAAATCCCAGCAGCACCTTAGTCTAATAAAATCTATTTTCATGAAATCATCATCATACTCTTTTTGTCATATTATTGCATATTCATCCTTGACATATGCATTCATGAGCATATCATCACATGTGAGCATCTTTGTCACATGCGATGACGAGTAAAATATTAGATGTCATTAGATGCATAACTAATCACACTGGCATATCATTTCACGCATTTAGAAAACGTCGCGGAAGACCAAGATCTAGCGTTGATCGCTCCGGAGTCGTCCGTCATTGAAGACCTCTCTCTTGTGTGCGCTAACCCTCAACAAACCGAAGGCAAGCCCCGGTGCATTAACCCTATTTTAAATTTACATTTTATCACAAATGTATTGTATGGTTATTGTATTGTGCATTAAGTTGTAGGAGTTGTATGTAACCCTTGGATGCAGGATAGTGCCACTTACTTTTATTGAGTATATATTGGTATAGGTAACTCGATGTAGAGCTAGGCTATGAGTTCTAATAAACGGTAGAAGTCGAGTGAATGAGAAACCTCATTCGCGACCTATAGGTTTTATTTTATCTCGCACTGGATTAAACTTGAGACCGGGCGGGGATAGAGTATAGGAGGGTTTGAGAAGGCTGAGCTTTCGCGATGGTAGCCCCGTCTGTGTCGGTTAATGACCGATTCGAGTGTGGCTCTGTTGAGCAAGCTTGAATAGTAACGAAGGCATATTAGGGACATGGGACCCAGAAAACTGATGTAGCTCGGTACCGTAGTGGTTGGTTGTAACCCTACCTCTCTTTCGGCGGAGAGTAGAGAAAAGTCTTAGATCGAACCATGGACGCACCCAGCGTGGTAATCGCATGGAGGACCATGTGCTTGGGAGAGGTGCACGTCGAACCGACCCTATAGTATTGTTGTGAAAGGTTGCCACGTGCGGCTTCTGGGAAGCGTGTGCGTGTCGTGCGCTTCGGGTTTTTCTCAGCTGGTGTAAATCGATTATAATCGCTGCTCCTCACAGTTACGAGTATCGCTTGTTCGCTATGTTATGTCGCAGTAAATTGAACTTAATTAACAATATGAATTGTTTGTTTAGTTTATAAGAAATTGCTTGGTAACCATGTCTGCTATAGTTTCTAATGCAAATTAAATTTACATTCCGTAAACTTAAATTACCGTTTAAAGTTGAAAGTAAAAATCCACTGTTAGCACTATGTTTTATGCAAATGACTATCTCTGTGAGTCAGCCTCTTATGCATAGGAGTCGACTGTAGTTGGCCATTTTGACAGGTAAGACTTGCTGAGTAATTAGTACTTACGGTTTGTTGTTTCTCCTTTTTGCTGTGGTGTAGTTTCTCTTTCAGGTAGCCGGTGTTGCTATTGCGGCCAAGGAGTGTGGGAAGGTGAGACTCCTGCGAACTGGTTCTGTGAACCGGTTCCCTCCTCACTAAACTTCGATCGCGAGGAGTGAAGCATATCTTATGGCAAGATATGTTTCATAATAGAAAACCATCGTATCTCTTCCGTATCGCTTCCGCTATGTTTTAAACCATGTTTTAAACTTATATCTCCTAAGACTACATGAACTCTATTGTAAAACTTTAATTGGTTTCTTATTTTATATTATCACTTGTGTTGTACTATTTGAGTATTGTTGATCAATATCACCCGAGATCGATCCTAGGCGAGCCATACAGTGTTCTGGGCGGTTCTGCCACACTAAAAAAGGAAGAGCAGCTGCGTATGAACTGGTTGCCTGTGTCATCAAGTCGGACTGTACTCCTATGTAGCACAACGTCAATCAGCAGAGATCTTGTGAATTTTTCAAGTGGATTTTATCTGTCGAGCTGTGGGTGGATAGCCAGCACAGTGGTACAGGGCACCGCCCCCGGTCGCTTGCTCCTTCGGCCGTCCTAGTCTTTACTCGACTGCTCCCGTATCCGCTGGCTCCAGGCCACCCCAGCCGCCGCTTCGCCACCTCTGCTCCCTCGTCCGCGCGCCTTCTTGAAGCCCGTGTCCACTGTGTATCAATGGCCGTAAAATCGGTAGCTGTCAGAGCACTACAAGCCGCCGCCCTTGGTTGTTCCCTTCGCCACCAAGCCCCCAACCTCTGCTGCCCTAGCTGCTGCCTCTAGGCCACCGTAACCGCTGCAGAAAACACCACCCCAGCCACCATTTTGGCCCATCTGGTCCTCCATCTGCCATTCTCCGGTGCCCCATGCGCATTGGCCTTCATGGCTGTGCCTTTTGCCTCTGGTCGATGCGCCTAGCGTCGATGAATGCTCCCCAAAACCCGCGATTTTGTTCTGCTGGAGTCACCTCAAGCTGTGTACAAGGGAACATTACAGATCCCCTCTTGGCCTGCCTCCTTCAACACTGCTCCCAACTCAGTACCCTACTTTTTGCCCATATCCTGGTTACACGCACGCCCCATTGACACTTCTGCGGCTTTGGTCCTTCTCATGGTACCCTACCATTGCTTGTCTACACTAGTTCAATGCCCGTGCTCTGCAACAGACGGAACATAACTTCATAACCCACAATTACTGTTTTGTTTGAATAGTCCCCTATGAATACTTACCCCCCCTCCTAAAAAAATTGTAAACCATAAACATTAGATGTTGCCATAGTGGGTGTTGTTTGAAGAAAAAAAATCTTATTAAAATCATTGTTATCCATCTCAATCATGTTTTTTAGCCAATAGAACTGAGTTGCACAAACCCTTTGTTGAAGTATAAGTGAATTGCTCACCTTTTCTTATCAGCTTAAGCTTTTCGGGTCATCTGGTTGGTGCATACAACTCAACCCCTCACATGCAGCTCTCGTAGGTGCAAACGTGAAATATGAGTATGCTACAATTTATTTTAATAAATTATGCCCGCCAGAATTCAAACTCGAGACCTCTAGCTCCGATACCATGTGAGACAATGAGAGAGAGAAATTGTATGAATGATGGATGTTGTATTGAGCCTCAAGGGCCGGTTTATATAGAATACATGACTTGACGGGCAAGCCTCCCTGGGATACATATGGTAGACTATCATAATACATATGGTAGGCAAATATGATACATATGATAGCCTATAATAATACATATGGTAGGCAATCATGATACATATGGTAGGTTAAGATAATAATCCTAAACTAACAATTATACTCTAACATCCCCCCGCAGTCCTAGCGTGAGTAACACAGACGCTTGGACTGGAGAAGAAACCAAAATGAGTCCTCAACACGATGATAGCCCTTTCTGCCGATGTCGTGGTAGCTAAGACGACGACTTGTAGCCGTGATCCCTGATGTCGTGCATGATGTAGCCGTGGTTGATCGAGCTGAAGTGGAAGGTGCCGATGTCGAGGAGCCACACATGAAACCGCGAGCGCCAAAGTTGCACAAGGATGCGCTTCAGAAGAAGATGAGTCTGTCGAGCCACCGTGAAGAGGGGTGATATCGAAGTCGAAGACGTCGAACCGCCATAGACAAAGCATGCTTTGGGTTTGCCAGACCCAAAGACGCATCGGAGATAAAGGCACGCACCAGTGTTGCCAGTACTAGGCGCACAGAGGTAGGGACCATCACGAACACAACACCGATGTTGGAGAAGATCAGCAGAGATGACCTTCGAAGTGGTCACAATGCGCAGAGCGGCGAGGAGGAGAGTACCGGCGCAGCCCGCCACTGCCAGAGTGGACGAAGAAGGGTTGAGGTAGAGACTACAACTACGACGGTGTGGTCGTGGTGGACGAAGACAAAATGTAGCGGAACCGGCAGCCACGAGGGTGGCGCATAGGTAGCCTAAGGAAGCGCGATGGCAGTGCTCAAAGTCAGCGGGGCAGCCCTCGAGTAGGGACTCGAGGTGCCCACGGGTCGGGAAAGAACGGCTCGACGAAGATCATGCCGGCGATGAAGATGTAATGACGAAGGTCACTTGCAGTGTCGGTGCTCGCAACAGGGCGACGCAAACGCAACCATTGTAGTTGGCGGTGGTGTACGTGCCCTCAAGTCAACCATAAAATAGCACAAAGGTCACGTCACAGCATTGATCGGCTGATCAAACCGAGGGTGCAGCCGTCAAGTGATGAAAGAAGTCGGGGATGACTGGCGCATGGACCATATGGCGGAGGTGCCGCTGGAAGGGCCCCTCCACGCGCCGCACATTAGGACGGGCCATATGGACATCGAAGAGGAGTGGCCGGTGATGTTGTGGATGTAGAGGCGTGCAGAGTCGATGGGCGGTGGGCGACGCAACCTCGATCAGTGATCGAGTAAATATCAAAGAAATAAGAAAGCAAATCAGCAGCAGCGGGAGCCACCAACGGATCCGATACCGACATAGGTAGCGCATCCTGATCCATCCGCCACCATGGTGGCTCAAGGACAGGACGCGGCCTAGCCCAGCCGCCACCACGACGGTGCGGGATGGACAAGAAGATACAGAAGGGGTAGTGGCACGATGACCTGATCTGCTACGGAACAACGATGATGACAACAATGGTGACCGGATCAATAGGGTCTTCCACCTAAACAGGGGAGCTGCCCCCGGTGGAGACCACAGAGATGGACCTACCCAAGGGCGCGCGATGTGGAAGCGCTAGGGTTGGGAGGGTGGGCAGCAAAACTGGATCGTATCCAGTTGACCCCAAAGCTTAAGTTGATGAGAAAAAGTGGGCAATTCACTTATGCTTCAACACTCTCCCTCACGTGCAGCTCTCGTAGGTGCAAACGTGAAATAAGAGTAGACTATAATTTATTTTAATAAATTATGCCGGTTAAGACTCAAACTCGAGACCTCTAACTCTGATACCGTGTGAGAGAATGAGAGAGATAAATTGTATGAATGATGGACGTTGTATAGAGCCTCAAGAGTCTGTTTATATAGAGTACATGACTTGGGAGGCAAGCCTCCTCGGGATACATATGGTAGGCAACTATGATACATATAGTAGCTTATTATTATAATACATATGGTAGACAACTATGATACATATAGTAGCCTATCATAATACATATAGTAGGCAACCATGATACATATGGTAGGTTATGATAATAATCCTAAACTACCAATTATATTCTAACACCCCTTAATAATTAAGGAAAATAATTGCAAGGAAAAGCTGCCATGCCTGTATGATTTCCAACTATATCTGCAGTTTAGACCCTTACATCAGTCGGCTGGGCAATTAGAGAAAACACTAATCAATTAACCGGGGCTCCAGGGCACTCCACCAATTTCTATTGTCCCATATCAGCTAATTAAGCAACAATGCATATACCGTGAAACAAACATCAATCAGTCACCAGGAACCAGTTTGTCTTTTAGACCAATAGAAGGCAGATTGCAGAACTCATTTGTAGCTACACTCACTTGATGAAGCTTTCAGTTTGTAGCTACCTTGAAGAAAAAAAAAGAACTAACCTCAGTTCTTTTCACCTTCTCTGCTGTCCACACACTTGCCTTTGGTTCCCGATAAAACAGAAATATGTGTTTTGATAATAACACATTGAAATGGCTGCAAACATATGCTATGCATCTTTAATATGGTACTAATGACCAACACCTTTGGGCAGTATTCCTTCCATTTGAAATCACAAAAAATATGCCTTCAAGCTTTCTCCTCGGTGTCAAATGATTTCAGGTCTAATATAGGTTGATGTTGCCTTCCTAATGCATGCCTCACTATACCACAGCACATCTATAACGACTCTTTTTCTGTCGTTATAAGCCCCTATAACGTCAGACAGTCGGTCGTTAAAAACTTTTAGCAACCGACTTCATCTGTCGTTGATAATTTTGGGCTTTGGTATAGTGCCTGTTACAGATAGTATACTCAAGAAATATGTTAGAAAGAAATACAATATTCCTAATAGGAAAGGATATTTTCATATCTCAACAATATATCAATTACATTTAGGGATGCATTTCTCTTCTCATCAGCATGAAAATTTTATTTCAGGATATCTTAGAGATTGAAGGAATGGTATACTTTGTCAAAATTGAATCAAAAGAGCACCTGAGATTGAGAGTGTTGGGATCTTATTGCAGTTGCGAAGCACAAGGTATTGAAATAAGATGACAAAAGGTGCAGTTTGCACTTTATGAATTGTGATTGCATTTTCATGTAAGAAAATAAAAGGATCAATACCAACCGAAATGTTCATGATGTCTTTGAAGCGCACCCCTGGTCCCTAGTTAAGTCATCATCACAACACAGTATCAGCAACATAGGCTGCCATCTGAAACGAAATAGTTCTGCTAAACACGACTGCACATACAAAATGCCTGGCAGTTTTCAATGAAATACTTTTAAGGAAATTCCACATAACTGCAAGCATTTCATTTTTTTTTATGTTTTTTATTCAATAATCTCATTTCGGTTTTCATGGTTTTAGTCCTAATCTTCAGCAAGAAAATAATGAAGAATAAGTTGCATGGTAGAACAATAGACTTAACTATATACAGGAAGCAATTGTCCCAATGTATTGCTGTGCCTGCTGATTTCTAAGAACATATGCACCCTTAAGGCGAGGCATTTCAAGGGCTAATTCATAGCCGAGTTGCAGCCTCACAGTGAGGCAGCTGCAAGTAAACAACTACTTAACAATCAGCCTTCAAATCCAAATCTGTTTTTGATGCACAAAGGCAAACAGTCCACTTTTCAAGGATCTCCAACAATCATAGCAGTGACTATTGGCAATAGACCATTAACTCTTCTATCTCCTTATAAATATAAGGGCAGCGCTAAGGTAGACCCGCTCCCTTTCTTTCACCTCCTAGGAGATGAAACTTCGAATCAATCTGAACCATCGAATTTTGGAAGGAAAGAAAATAGTCCATCCATGGAGCAATTTTCTTCCTGATGATGGCGTTTATTTTCAAAATAGTCACTTACCTAATATACAACACATGCAACTTTTTATAACTTGTTGATTCCCTTCCAATTTAAATATTATAATAATTATTAATTATTTTAGTGCTTTTACCTCCTCGGAGGTAAAATAATCATTTCTTTCTCAAGATCCATGAAAATGGATGGCTCACATTCATTTGGGTCTACCGTAGAATTTGCCAAATATAATTGAGTGCACAAAGCAAAGCACCCCCATATATCCTGACATGCAACAGTTTTATCTAGCTCAGTTAAAAAAATCTGGTTCCTGTCAATCCTCATGCATGATGAGTTAATTCAATGCTAAAGATCAGATCCTACAGGTAAGAAGACATGATAGGGCGAGCACAACACAGCAATTTTCTATACTACATCGAAGAGATGCCAGGATATTAGTATTAGGGGGTAGCTAATTATTCTCTGACTACTGTTATCCAAGATTGTGATCATACGTCCGCACAACTAAAGAGAAAATCATATGAAACAGAAAAATCAGAAACTGCACAAATCGATGCCATGATCTGGGTCTCACCAAATTCACTTCACTTCCTTTATGTCCTGTTGCGGTTAAAATACTTGGCATATCCACAACAAAATCTACAATTTGCTTTCCATCAAGCACTTAATAGATTCAACATCAATTTTCATCAATACCACATAATGTGAGAAAAACAAAGGGAATAGCGATGAACACTTGCGACTTATTAACCCCTTTCTACCATCAGAAAAACGAGGAGGAAAGGAGCTTACTGTAGGGTCGATATCTGATTCTGAAGAACATCTCTCGTAGCAGGAAAGAATTCTAACGCAAGTCGGAGATAGGCGAATCTGCAGAAGAGGGATTCCGTCTTCCTAATTGCAGTTCACGGTCCATCAAACTGCATGTCCATAGCTCCATGCCATGGCACGGTGGAGCGAGGCCGCGATTGGCAGCTATGTCAGAGCGATGCTGAGGCGGGGCTGCGCTAGGGTCGATCGTGATGGGAGGACGGTGTCTGGGAAGGGCTGCGCACGGGAGCGGCCCGAGTGGGGGCTGCGTAGGCGGAGGGGTGGAGCGAGACGATGATTGGCGGCAGCCGCGTTGGCGACGCGGAGGTGGGGACATGCTAGGGTGGATCAGGATGGGTGGATGGCGGCCGGGGCCGGGGCTACGCAGGCGGACGGGCGGAGCGAGATGGCGATTGGCGGCGACCGCGTCGAAGCGACGCGGAGGTGAGACCCTGCTAGGGTGGATCAGGACGGGTGACGGAGGCTGAGGTCAGGGTGGGGAGGGGCTGCGGCGGAGGGAGCACCAGGTGGTGGAACCTCATCGAGACTCAGGTGCCATTTCGCATGGCAGGGGAGACCAGCGAGCGCGTTGCAACCGTTTGATACAGATCCAACAGTCAAAAACACTCGAAGGCAGAAAGGGCATCACCACCAAATGGCATTTTTATAGGAGCAGAGATATTACACATGTGCAGGTCACTCACAAGTGACAGCTAACACCTCTTGACTAGCAACTCAAGAAGAGACTGAGAGGCCATTACCTAAGAGCCTTTCACCACTTCATCAAGCATTGTTAACTTAAGAATTGCATGAAGCAATCATCTAAGGTGGTATTCTGTTCTTGTCTTGAAGGCTTTTTCTGGTTATTTTTTTAGTTGAGTCATGGTTCTCATGGTTGTGATAGTTGAGTCATGGTTGTCATAGGTAGGTTGTTGAATTATTTTTTAAGGTCATTGTCGATGGTATGTCCCTAATGGAAATTTTTTTTTGCATATATGTTGATCTGTCCTGAGTTAGTACTGATTGCATGATTTTTATGGAAACTTCATGTGGGATTTTGTGCACTTAAAAGTATATAGCATGTAAGATTGTGGTCTCAAATGAAATTAATGCCATAATTGAAGTTCATAAGATGTCCATAAAAGAAGAGTACATGTGCAGTGAAGGCATGGCAACATTTATCAATGAAACAAGATCAGTTCTGTTATTATGAATAAAACATTATCAGTTCTTTTATTAATTTCTATTTATATTTTAGAATAAATATATTTTTTTTGAACTCATTGTAGTGTTTGTGGTTCAGAATCACTGTGCTTATGAGCCTTTTTCTTTCTTTTCAAATCAATAGGATTACTTTGATTTGTAATGAAAGAAATTAATCGACATAAGCTATTATAGAGTGTGGTTAGCAGAACAGCAGTATCCAACCTTGCATTATACTTTTGTCTATAGCACATATGATTACTGATAGAGTATTCTCTAAGCAATGTAGTACTCCTTCGTTCTTTAATAAATGCATTCTCTTGAAAAAAGGAAAGGATTGGGCTATTACTGACTGTTGCTGTTGGATAGAAAATGTCTTGTGGCTGAAATGATTCTTGCATTATGATTTCAGTATCAGTATGAGCATTGAATTTGTAAAAGAATTTTTTGTTTACATTTTAGAATAAATATTTTTTAACTTGTTGTAGCGTTTGTAGTTCAGAACAAGTGTGCATATGAGGCTTTTTGCATTTCTGTTCAAGTCAATAGAATTACTTTGAATATGCTATTTTAGTTGTTATTATCTCATTGTTAACTTACCTATGGAATTCCTCTACGATAATTTTTTTCATGGCTGTGTATTAGCTGTTTTTCTACTGGATTTATTGAACAAGTTATCCTATATTTCTGCTATTATTAGTGTTGATTTCAGTCCTTTTACTATTACTATTTACCTCCCGCCCGGTTTGCAACTCAGGTATGTTATAAATCTTCCACATCTCCTTCCACTATGTCAGGGATATATGATTCTGGACATGTGATTGGGCCTGCTCTGTTTGTTTGACAGTTCTTGTTGCACTGTTGTTTGCCGTTCTTGTTTGGAAGTATGCATAAGTAAGGGTGTATGCTAACATAACATACGCGAAATGTATTGAATGCTTGTTTCTTAATGTTTATGACAATCCCAAGAGCTGCTGATCATTAGAAGACTGATATCTATATATATTCTGGATAATATAAATTTTGCTTGTTTTTTGCATTTGTCAGAATCAACTTCAGTTGTTAGCAAAGATATGCAGATGAGCTTCCACAGTAAAATAGATCTAAAATTATATCTTTATGGGCATGGTATTTTCCTTTTACATAGCAATAACCATCCTAGATCTTCATTAGCAAGGAATACTGTAGCCATATGAATTTTTCTCAGTAACATAGAAAAGGTGTAGTTCTAACTAAAATCTATTTTTCCTGCTTTTTAGACAATAAAAACAACTTTTACATTGGTGAAATCATTGGAGTTCTACGTCTGTATTGTACTAATTCAATATGACTTCAATCTGGCATATAAACCCTTCGTTGATACGCAGGAATGTGGCATTGAAACTATAAAATATCCATTTCAGCAAACATTCTCTGCTTCTTTGACAGTTAAGATTAAGAAACACAGTTGTGGTTGACACACACACACACACACACAGCAATATTTGTTGTTGAGATGTTGTATATTTCAGTTCGAGATGAGGAATTTAAAGCGCAAAAGAGTTGATGCACCACGTGTCCCCATGCTTGAGGATGTGCATCTCTATGACACATGGAGCATATGTGTTCGAGTATATCACAAATTGCATGTGGAGAGAATTGGTGGTGGCAGTAAGAGGCTTAGTATAGTGTTGTTGGATGAGAAGGTAATACTTACACGCATATTTGACTTTAGGTATTGTAAATAATTTATCTCCATTGCATGTTGTTAAAATATATCTCTACTATAAACTTTTAACAGGGCAAGAAAATGGCTGCAATCATCTGTGATGACCAAGTAGATTGGTTTGACTCTTTGCTTGTGGAGAGACGAGTATATTTTGTGCAGAGGATATCGGCAGATCCGATTATGAGATTAGGACTACAGGTTTGCAAGAGGTTATTGGATGTGTTGTTTCACCTCGCACACTAATGTTCATGAGATAAGAACTATGAGGGATAAGCTGTTCCCTTTAATTTCACTAAATGCCTCTTGAGAAAGTGTGGTCGTTTACTATGGATAACAATATTTATGTTGGTTAGCGCTAAATTTTAATCATTTATTATTCTTAAATATTTGTTTGAAATGAGTATATATATTAATTATCCTTTGCTTTTGAATGTTAGATATGATCAGAATGGTTCTACTACCTCCGTCCCAAAATAAGTATTCGTTTGGGTTTTGTGCCATCTGACTTTGATCAATAATTTTTATAGATTTGGTTAACTTTAAAAACCCAATATTTGTACTTTTAACTTCGTCAAAAGAAATATTTTCATACTATATATTTTATATATACTAAAATTAATTAATATTTATAAAAATCATTGGTCAAAGACAGATTTGACTAAACCCAGATAGACACTTATTCTGGGATGGAGGAAGTATATGTTAGCTCGGTTGGCTTTATGGATAGCTTAGATGACAGAAAGATCCCATTTAGAAACATTTGCCTAATGGATGGAAGGTATGGAAAAGCAATGCTTGTAAAATATAAAGTATTTTTGCAATGTTTATTTTTATCTTATGAGATCTTACATGTTTATGTATAGCTTTAACATTATGAAATTAGTAGTATGGATAGAACACTCACTGACAATCTAATTGCATGGGAGAATAGTGCTCCTCAATGTGCTATTGCTGTAGCTACTATGCTATGAGCAAATCATCTAGGTAATTCCATATACTGTTCTTACTTATTTGAAATGCAAAATACATTTTTATTATTTGTATACACTTAAGAATAACTGTTTTTAACTATTAGGTCATTGCCTTGAGACTACACCATTTAGTAAGGTGCACTTTGATTCGGATATTAGAAGTGTGCATGAATTAAAGCAGAGGTAATTTCAATTACTTGATAATAAAAAGTTCTTGTTTTGAGATTTGAATATTAACTAGAGAAATGTATACAATTTCATGTAGGATTTGTAATAACCATGCCGGAATGCCTCCTTCATGAGTATTGAGACACTATGAAAGATGCATTTAGTGGAGCAAAACATCCTAGGAGAGTTATAGAAGTTTTTTGAATTGAACTAGGTAGGTGTTATATTTTGATGTGGTAGTTATTTTGGATGATATTTTGCGGCTTGTGACTGTAGTGTTGCTTTTGGGTATGTAATCGCCCGTGTCCTTTGGCGTCAACAGTTTGCTCCTGTTTCTGTCCAAGTTCTGTAATCCTATAATACTAAGGAACATATAAATCTATTAAGAATGATCAGTGGTAGGTTATTGCTGAAGCGAAGCCTTTGGTTATTTGATTACTGATTTTTAATTGTTGAAATGAAGCGTTTGGTCATTTGATTACTTTATGGCTGTGACAGGCTTTTGTTGTTTTTTACATCTATTTTTACCCTATTAATTTGTTTTATAACTGCTATTGTTGTTTCTAAGGGATTTGGACTTAAATTTCTAATATAGTTCTCTTTTCTTTTATAGTTTTGATCTTGGATATTGGTTTCTCTTATTAATTGTTATGTATCTTATATTTTTTTCAGTTACTTGTATTCAAAAATGCTCTGTCGAGTTTCTCTTGAATGATGGTATATAAAAATTTGCAGGCATCTTGGCACCCATTTAGCAACAACCATTTGCAGTTTTGACATCAGATATTTTCAGGTATGCTAATAAACTCTGGTGCTACATGGATGAGTGCTATTTTATTATAGATTTTTTTAGAGGCTGTTTTATTATAGATTTAGAAGTGCTTTATGCTCAGTTTGTCACGAGGGCTGTTATGCTGAGAGATGAGATTTGTCTTTTGCCAAATTTTTATATGTGTAGGCATACTTGTTTGATAGAAAAACAAGAATGTTGGTGCGGGTTATTTGATATGTCATCAGATTTAGAAAGCTAGAGCACGAATTTTATTTGCAGACAGCTGGAAAATGAAATTCTTCAGTTTGTCCGGTGACACTCTCTTATGGGAGTGATCATTGTGGGATAGATTTATATATTTACTTTCATTTATAATGGAGTAGATATTATTTGAATCTGAATATTTACTCTAAAAATATACGGTGCATCATAGTTTGCCTTGTTTTGTAATAACCATACTATGTGCACTTGCAAAAACTATTAATTGGGGGCCGCAGCAGTATAATGATTCATCATAGTTTGCCTTCGTTTTGTTTGGCTAATATGCATTTTCAGAATGTCTCATATCCCTACTATAATTGTTCGTCTCATCTGTAACAAATTGACCATTTTAAAACTTTTGAGTAGTAGCACACTGCAAAATGCGTCGGGCAACTTGTTTTTATTCTAAAATCTTCGCAATAGTTCTATGAATAAATGCTTCATGACTGATAAATGCTTCATCAACTTTACGTTGCATTTAACCAGTGGCTGGGCAATGTTTGCAAGAACAATTATTGGGATGCAGGGAGCATGAGATGTCAACAATTCATCCAAGTATAGCCTTTGTTCATCGTCTGTTGGATTATTTTGAATATTTGCTTTTGCTCTAGGTAATTGAACCAAAAGACATTAATATGAATGAGTCTTTTTTAATCCGTTGCAAAGCACGGACATTTGACTAGTCCATTTTACAGCCCAATAAAAGGAACAGCTTACGCCCAAAGCAACATTGATCCTTGCAAGTCGTCGGGACAGTCAGATCCGATTAAACCACCAGCCATTTGGATACCCCCGGCGTTCCTTCCCTCTCTCCCTCCCTCTCCTTTCTAGAACCTTCTAGAACCAACCACACAATGCCGCTCCACCACCCGAAGTACCGCCACCACGACGACGACCTGCCCTCCTACCATCGCTCCGACGACGAGGCCAAGCCGCGCCGCCCCTACACGCCCACCTTCGCCGCCTCCTCCTCCCCGGCCTCCACCCGCCGTTTCCTCCTCCTCTTCTCTGGCGCCTGCCTCCTCATCGCTGCCGCCTCCCTCGCCTTCGCCGTCTCGTCCTCCCGCCGCCGCCCGCCCCCGCCGCAGCCACCGCCCGTCGCCTTCCGCTGCGGCCGCGCTGAGGACTCGCTCCGCTCATTTCTCGCGTCCGTCTCGACGCCGCACCACAACTACTCCGCTCGAGGCCGGGAGAAGGTGCTCGCTGTCGTTGGCGTCCACACGGAAATCAGATCTGCCGCACGGCGCGCCGCGCTCCGCGCCACATGGTTCCCGCCCGACCCCGAAGGCATCGTAAGGTTCCGCACGTTCCCACGATCTTGCTTGTTCCTCCCTTTCTGCTGCTTGGATCTGGGTAGATGCTTGATCTGAGTTGCTGCTGCTCTAGCCGTGCTTATGCGTGAAGCTTCTGGCTGCTTATGCGTGTCTAGCTTGCTTACACAGCGATGCAATCTGGTAAGACGTTAGGCGTTGCTTGTCGGCTGGCAAGCTGCTGTCACTTGCATTTTCCTCAGCAAGCTTCTAGCAGCTTGGATCACTATATACTAGCTGTGTATTTTTTCTGATTGTTGTCGTTGCAGTCTCAGAGCACCTGGATTTTTAGATAATTCTTGCAAAATGGGGCTATTGGCCTGTTGTCACCCATTGTTTACTACATATAGTGGAAATGAGTAAATTAGCATGGATTACAAGGAGAAATTGCAGCATGGATATTCTTCATATTGATAAATCTAATTCATTTCAGAACTGGAGCTTTAATTTGCATTGCACATCAGGCTATTTCTTCAAGTACAGTGTCACACATTTATAGCTCGCACATTCTGAATGGCAGTGACCCGCTTTGGCAGGTGTTCTGAAATATGTGCAATTAGTGTATTCTTTTGTACCAAGAGAAATGTAGGATACTGAAATTTTCTTGTATATTCACAAAATAAATGTCTGGCACAACGTGTCATAATTTATGGTGTAGTGTAAACATATTCAGTATAAATGTCATTTGCTATTTGGCTATAAGCCCTAGTAAGCGTGAGCAAATGCTGGCCAAGGTTAGGGATAAATTTGGTGCAATGGTAAAATTGGATCTGAAACATGATGTTTTATTTGTGACCAAGATAAAGCTGCAGCAGTGGCAAATTGAAGCCTTAGTAATATATTTGGATTGTATCCATACCAAAGTTTATCAAAGTTGTGTGTAACCTACATGTCATTCGATTTTGTATTAATGTTAAGATGTTCCAACATCGGTCTTTGTATTCTAGATTTACTTGTGTAGAATATGAAAGCTTAAACAGATGCAAAACTGGATTTAAGGATCGAGAGGCATAGTGGCTAGAGTTGATACACTAAACAATCCTTTAAAGCAACCAATCATGGGCTGCCACCTAACTTGCCATTATGCTAGGTCTGGTGCCAACATTTCACCTGCCTTCGTAATGGAACCATATTACCTTTGGACATGTCAGGTTTTAGCCTCTAACCCATTGATGGCCAACTAATATACTTGGTCAAGACCAATTTTTCTGCTTGTCATTTGAGATCCTAAAAACTCCGGCTATGTTGTCCCAACATAGCCGGCCCCCAAGCCTGAATAAAGGAGGGTTTGTGATAGGCTTAGAAAGCCAGCAACTACTTTTAGCTATTCTTATGAAAGCCTACCCCAACTTGTGGGACTAAAAGTTTTGTTGTTGTTCTTGTTCTTGTTGTATGTGAGGTCCTAAAACCGTAGACACTGGTAGACATAATAGCAAGGTGACTCTGTACAAAGCTTAGTGACATACCAAAGTTGGATTGTTTTCCTTTTTTATGGTTGTTTTGGATTATGAGTATGCAAGTAGAGTATAGGATAATTGGAACATGAAGCCAAATATTTTGGCCTCTTCCAGTATTTTTAGCCCTCTATTTTTTATTTTATTTATTTTCATTTGTTTTCATATTGAATTATGAACTGTTGGACAGAACTGGCGTCTTTTACTTTCTATGTTCCCAAATTATATTCAGCTTCATCCTATGTTCCTTCCACAGTAGTAGACATTGTGAAATGTGTTGTTGTAGATATGCTGTCAAATGGACGAGCAGAAGGGTCCTTTAGCGAGAAATAAAATCGTATTTTAGAATGAGTTTCATTAAGCTGAATATTTACTCTCAAATGATAAACTGTGCTAGAATTTACCCAGAACAGTGTTGGCATAATATCGTAATGTCCTCAGTAAGATGACCTTTTTCCAGTCAATTATACTTTTAATTACTGTTGAAATTATATCCATATTGGATGGCAGACCAGGAATTCTGTGTTAGGGATGCAAAACTTGTAATGTGTACAGTGTACTATATTGTTTTGCATATTAATTTATACTAATATTTGTTTTTTATGATTAAATTTCTATACAAATGCCTTTGGGACTAGAAACCTTCTTCCATGTATAAAAGATCCAACATTTTCATTGCACTGAAAGCCTGAATCAGAACCAGTTCGTGTCAGCCTTGTCAATGCACAAGTAACATTTTACAGATTGTCTTTGGCCTGTTGAGACTTGAGAGACTTGAATTCATGTTAGATTCTTTTGTTACTATTTCCAAGTAGTTGCATAGATCTGAAACCAGCATTTTTCCTACTACAATGTCTTTTTTCAAGAGCATTCATTGGTGAAAAATGTTTAATAAGACAAACCATTTTGATTTTTTTCAGTATTTGTGTTCTAATAACTTTTGAGATTTATGCTTATTTTGGCCCTTTCTTTCACATTGTAGTTTGGAGCATGGAACTGGTTTATCTTTTAGGTTTGTCATTGTACGGACAAATAACAAAACAAAAATGGAAGAACTTCAGAAAGAGGTGGACACGTATCATGACTTCTTGTTTATTGATGCTGATGAGGATACAAAGCCTCCACTGAAAATGTAAGCTTGTTTACACTGTATACAGGCACCATTGTTTTGTGCCTATGACCTTGATGAATAATCTTGTTTATCCTATTTTGTTTCCCATTTGATAGGTTAGCATTTTTCAAAGCAGCTTATCACATGTTCGATGCAGAGTTCTATGTCAAAGCTGATGACGATATCTATCTACGCCCAGGTGAAGTTAGTGATTAAGTTGTTCAGTCATTGCGCATTGGGTAGATTGTTTTATGACTCCTATCATCTTTTTAACACAGATAGACTCGCTGCTCTTCTTGCAAAGGACAGACTTCATCACCGGACATATGTTGGTTGTATGAAAAAGGGACCAGTTGTCAATGATCCAAATATGAAATGGTCAGTTCAAATTATGGGACATATTTGCTTATAAACTGATTGAGACACATCTCTCTCATATGTGCCACTGTTGATTGAGATATATCTCTCTCTTATATACTAGTACGGTATTGGTGATGTTCATCATTCTGGCCCTTCAAGGACCCTGTTCAGAGATAATATGTATTAGTGGTTTTAATTTGTAGATTTTTTTTGAAGTATCATAATTGCTCGATAGGATTAGCAGTCTTCATGTATTTTATAAAATTGTCCCTTTTGCATGCTAATGCATCAAAAATTTCTCCAAATTTTGATATACTATGCTTCTGCATTGACACTGGTTATCCTTTTGTCAAAATTACAGGTATGAAAGTTCATGGGAGTTGTTAGGCAGTGAGTACTTTGTGCATGCATCTGGTTCACTATATGCTCTTTCTTCGGAAGTGGTTGGAGCTCTAGCGGCTGCAAAGAATGATAGGTTGGCTGGTTATCCTTTATCCACATTACAAAAGAGTGGAACCTTTTTGATAATTTTATTGATGCACTGTTGTATGGATCCAAGGAACATCTTGTTGTGCTTGTTTATCTGCATTTACACATGCATGTTACATTTGAATCTTTATGTTTTACATATCCATGAAATACTATTTTGATTTTTTGTATTCATTTATGTTGCTTTTGAAACTTGCACTATTCACAATTCCGTTAGGAGGAAGTCCAAATTACTCCCCTCAAGTTTGGCCGAGTCTGGATAAACCCTTGAACTATAAAACCATGCATTTAACCCCAATCTTCTTCCTCCCACCGTTATTGCTGAGTTGTCTCCCCTCTTCCCTGTGAGGCCCATGGAAAAAAACTCAACTCCCATGGCATGTGGTGTGGGTAAACCATGAAAAATATTCTCACCTTGCTAGTTTAAAGAGGGATAGACCAACTTAAATAGCCAGTGAACTAAAACATAGTAACCTCTGGTTAACCTTTTTAATCGAAGCGAGGACGAAAGTGTAAGTGGGTTGCTGTGTAGGTGTGGCTGTGTGTGTAGTTATGAGCCATATTTGTGTGTGTAGTTATGAGCCGTATTTGGGTCTAGGTTGTTACATCCCCGCAGTTCCTCTTCATTCGCCTCCCTGCTATTGCCACCCCTCATCTCGTCTCTTGCCGCATTGTGATTTCTTTGCCACCCGATCTCTATCATATTGTCAGTAGCCTCCCATCGCACTTCGGGACAAGGTGGCTACAGCTGACATTGTCACAACACAAGTTAGAGATGAGGACGAACGTATGAAAGCTAAGGAGTATGCTGGAGGATGAGGCTGACCATTATGTTGGTGAAGAATTACAAGAAAGATGTGTTTCCGCATCACTGAATGACCACACCCATGTGGCAATTCTAGTATGCTAAATCACTCTTATGTATACAAATCCACTTTTTTTTTTAAAAAAAAAACGACCTCCAGGGACCACCGGTGGCATTATGTTAAGAAGTTCTCACATTGGTTGAGAAAATGCTCGACCCCTTGTGTTATGGTGCTCTCAGGTGCGCTCTGGCACACGTCATGACAGGAGCAGTTGTAGTTATCAGTTAATCTGTTAGAGTTTGTTAGTAAGATAAGAGCAGGTTTTTACGTGGATAAGATCAAGTTGTTAGCCTGTTAAGGTTAGTTGTTCTCAGCGTCTATGGCTATAAAGGCAACTGCGGGTAGAGAGAGAGAAGAAAAGGAAGAAGACTAGGTCTCTCTTCCCTTGCCGTGGGCTGAGGCCCCCGGTGCTGTCCCACAACACCCTGCCCCACCCTTACGCAGCGGCACCGTAGCTCGTGTGAGTGACCAATGATCTAGGTCAGGCTTTAGATCTGTGCTTTGGTGTGGAATAGACAGGAGGATTGTTTTTACTCATCCTGAAATTTGCTCCCAAAGGTGTTGAACCCAAAACATGAGGGGTACTGCTAAGGCTCCTTAAAAACTAGGCTAAAGGTCCTTTGGCACTTTTGCTTTTGACTAAAGGTGTAAAGTGATCTGATTTTATAATGATGGGGGTTAAAGAAACGGTTTTATTGTTTAGATGGTTATCCAGACTTGAGGCAAACTCGGGGTATTTTTTAGCATTAAATGAGCTGGATCATTCATTTTATTACAGGGAACACAAAATATTGTTTGTTCTATCTTGTTATTTTTCTGTTACTGGTTTTAACATGCGCCCATGTGTTTTCCCCATTGTCTTCCTCCTTTGCATTTCCCAGCTTAAGGATGTTTGACTATGAAGATGTTACCATTGGTGCATGGATGCTTGCCATGAATGTAAAGCATGAAGACAATCGTGCAATGTGTGATCCAAAATGTACTCCTTCCTCCATTGCTGTATGGGACAGTAAGCAATGTTCAGGTATGCTACTTGTCTTCGAATCATAGTGAAAGAATGTATCTGAAAGTCTGCTAGGGAAATTTTCAATAAAGTCTGTTTTGTTATTAAACATTTTAAATTCTAGCAAAGTCAAATCTTCGTATGCTCATCCCTTTTTAAGTTTCATCGGTACTTATAAAATATTTAATTTCTCAAAATTATTGACATGGCATAAGTTGATTTACCACAACTAAATGTCCCATTTACGGGCTCAAGCCCATTTCCTGATTTTCAATAAAAAAAAAAGTTGCTGTATTGAATTCCAGGTTCTTGCAACTTAGCTAACAAAATGAAGGCTCTTCACAACACTACTTTGTGCTCTAAAAGCCCAACGTTGCCGCCGGAGGTTGAGGAGGAAGAGTAGATGGCTGTGGTGATACTGGATGCTGTGGCCTATTGCTGTCCTGTACAGCTTTTAGTGCCCCTTCTGGCAGCGAAGTTCCCGCACCTTGTACGCGTAGAGTTCCTGTATAAGCACTGATACCACACGTAACACTTGATGAGTGTATACCCCACTGATTGAGCATTTGTAAACCACAAGCGATGAGTTTAGGTCCGGTTGATGTTGTGATCCATGTGTTGGGGGGCATTTCTCCCAAGTATTTACCCAGTGATGAATAGTTGATCGCACAGAAGACACTGTCGGCTCAATTTGATTTTCACTGGTGTATATATGTACAACAAACTTCACCCGTGTGTCTTGATTCTTGCATTGTTTGTACCGCTTGGTTCCTACTACTTTTTTGAGAGTAACAGGTAGCTTTATTCATCAACCTGATAGTTACAAAGTGGAGACCAGATAACCTCTGGTGCTACACCAAACCAGGCAAGTTCAGCATTTTTTATCTGCTGACCTAGCTAAGTACATGCGCTACCTATTCTCAAAAAAAAAAGGTACATGTGCTACCTCATTACACCATCTGCTAATATGGATGAAAGAGAACTAGAGAAGCATTCACCATGAGCCTGATATCTTGTATGATGATTCCAGTTTGAGATCGGTCAATAATCTCTGATTCGAGTTTCTGAACCAAAGAGAGGGTCTGAAGCAATTATGGCATGAGTGTAAGATAGACCATTCAAGAGAATAATTGCCCTTCTGATTGCCAGTGCCTTTGCCACTTCTGGCTTCATGATCCTATCGATGCCCTGCCTAAAAGTAGCCAGGAAATTACCTCTGTGGTCCCTGATAATTAAGCCCAAACCCATACGGTTAGTGTTCAAAAAGACCGCTGCATCCACATTAACCATAACCCACCCCTCAGGCAGTGGTTTCCATTTTGGTTTATTGGAATAACTCCTGTTGGGGTTGATGGGTGTATACATATGCAACATGAGACCATATACACATAAGCCAATATTTTTCCAACTAAACAATGAGGATGCATCTCTCTTTCACCATTGCAAATAGCATTTTTTTCTTCCCAAATATGCCAAAATGTTAACACTACCAAAGTGGCCTCCCTCTCCGTGCAATCTGCTAATGTATAAAAAAATCCATCTCCATGGGGATAAGAGTATTTTCTTCATTTTCCTTAAACCACATCTTTTATTTAGTTCCTTCTATACTTCAGTAACATATTGGCAGGAGAGGAATGCATGTTCTAGAGTTTCATTCCTTCCACAATGATAGCATAAATTGTAGGATTGAATATTCCTCAATTGTAGGTTTTGACCTGTAGGCAAGCAATCATGAGCAAACCTCCATAAGATAATTTTCATTTTGGGAGGAGCCTTAACACTCCACAGGCGCTTCCATTCCTTTGTAGCGCATGCTTGATCAGACTTTTCTCCTCTTCCTTTATCGCTCGAAGATATAGTGCCTCACCTTTTGCCAACATATAAGTGGTGTACACTCCTGTTTTTGTGAGAGGCCATGAAGCATAATTAGAGCCTTAGAGGTGAAAACTAAAAACAATAAGGTTACCCTCCAAACCTCTTTAGTTCAACAAAATGAACTAACTCTTCAAATTTCCTCCACTTTTGAAAAATTAGTTCATTTTTTGAACTAAAGAAGTTCACAGGTTAACCTTAGGTGCACCTATTAACACCTCTAAGCATAATCTGATATTTGATTGTGACTGAGCGGAATGCTTTACTTTCCGCACCTGAGTGACTGAAGCAGAGACGCACTAGTTCTTCATTCCATGAACCAGATGTGTCATCAATCAAATCACTAACCTTCAACCCACTTGGAATTAATGTATATTGTAGTTTGAATTGGATGGCAAGATGCTTCTAGAATCCACCTTCTTTTGTAATTTGAATGTCCTCTCCATTTCCCACTCGCCACATGACGCCCTTTTCCAAGAGCTTTTTCCCTGCCATCAAACTTCTCCATGTATAAGATAAAACATCATCTTGTAAGGCCCGATCCAATGAATGAGCCGTTTGGATAATACCTTCCCTTTAAAACTCTAGCACAGAGACTCTGGTTCCACCAATAATCTCCAACATTGTCGCCCCAGCATGACTTGGTTGAATAGCTTCATATCCCCAAACCCCATACCTCCTATCAATTTTGGTGCAGTCAACAACTCCCAGGATTTCCAATGCATTTTCTTCTTTCCCGCTTCAATGCCCCGCTAGTGATTTGAGATAGTAGTTCTCATTTTTTTTTCCACAAATTCCATCGGGAAGGAGGAAGCAACTCATGACATATGTGGGGATTGCTTGCGCCACAGATTTGAGCATAATCTCTTTACCAGCTCTAACATGGGCCTATCACTCCAACCTTGGACTCTTCTCCACATATTTTCTGAGATAAAGTTGAAAGCATGCATTCTCGATTGGCCCACATAGGTCGGCATGCCTAGGTAGTTTGATTGAATTCATCACTTTTTGTTTGACACTATCATGGCAGTGAGAACCAAAGAATAGAGAAGATTTTTGCAGGTTGATTTTTTCGCCCGTTCCATGGCTATAAATCTACAAAACATTGTTCAAAGAGTTAATACTTCTATCATCTGCACGTGTGAAGAAAATAGAATCATCAGAAAATAATAGGTGTGATATAGCTGGCCCAGAGGTGCCATTTCTCACTCCTTTAAGGTGACCAGCTTGTACCTCCTTCTTCAACAAACATGAGAGCACTTCAGCACACAACAGAAAGAGATATGGACTGATTGGATCTCCTTGTCTAAGACCTCTTGTTGGTAAGAATGGCTCAGATAATTTGCCGTTCACCCTTACTACTTCTGAGGCCCTGCACTGCCATTCTTTGATCATTTGAGCTTGAACCCAGTATTTGTTATCTAGCCTGGTGCCATTTTCCTGTATGTGATCACTTGAACCCAGAGTATCACCTACTAGGGCCCCAAGAATTATTCTCATGACGTTGGAACACAAAGTTTAGCTCAAATTTGAACTAAATTTTGTGTCGTGATGCCATAGAGATAAATATGGAGGGTGTCAAGGTCATATCCCCGGATACTTATGGTCCAAGGTTACTCGACAGCCCAAGCTACGGTTTACAGCTCATCAACGATAACCGACCCACACTCTTCATAGACCCAGAGGAAGATTCTCGCAAGCTTTCACGAAGCCCAGCGTCCAAGAACAAGAGCTACTCTGACCCCCGTAGGGTCGGGGGATGCGTAACGACAACGCTTGACCGTCCGAGGGCTAAGTAACCGACTTACTTTTTGACTTCGGAGTCGAGCGACCAACCCGCGATAAGACCCCTGCCGGTACAAAGATTCATGGCAACTATACCGAGAAGGCAGAGAGGTAAAACAAATAGTAAAGCAACTTTGTCCCCCCCCCCTCCGACGCTGAGCAGGGGATAGGCGAAGGATGACAGCTGACGCCAGAGGACCGTCAGGCGCCAGGGAATCACCAAGAGATCATTCTCGAAAGTGCCATCAGCCTCACCCGTCAGAGGAGGCCTGCTTCTGTGGGAGCCAAGTTTTATGGCGACCCCGCTCGTCAAAAGAAGCTCCATCCCGTGGGAACCAAGTTTGGCTACGACTCCACTCGTCAGAGGACGTCCAGTTCCGTGGGAACTAAGTTTAGTGGCGGAACTCACTCGACAGGGAGCCACATGTTCCACCCCGCTTTGTAAGCCCGGCCCGCCTCTATATAAAGGCTCGTCGGGGACCCTGTACGAGAGAGAGAGAGAGAGAGAGAGAGAGAGAGAGAACAAGACTTAGAGATTAATTCGACACACACCCACATAGGAGCGCTAGGGACTCTGTCCGTGTAAGAGCCCTTCTGCTATTGTAATCCACTCGATCATACGTGAGTTTATCGTTTTTAACCCCTAGACATAGGGTATTACACCTTGCGGTGGCTCAAATCAGATTACATTTTTAGTCTGTCGTGGAGTACTTATTTCCATATCCGTCTGGGTGAAGAGCAAATTGCGCCGATTCGTATTGGTGCTTGATGGCATGGAGTGACCATGGACAAGCCAGAAGACCGCCCAACAAGATTGGTGACCCAACAGAAAAAGAAAACGTGTGTACTAGGGTCTGTTTGAAGCTAGAACTAATTATTAGTTATTTCTGCATTGAAATCTTTGTTTCGCTCTTGATTAATTGTTTCTGTTTGGAGCTAAAACTAATTCTTAGTCCTTTCTGCATTGAAATCTCTGTTTCGCTTTTGATTAATTGTTAGTTCGTGACCGTTTGGATCTAGAATTAATTATTTTCAACTTAGTTTCTAGAAAAATAGTTGAGGGTATTTTGTACTTTTTACTATAGTCATTAATTGTTAGTTCTTATTAATCTCTCCAGATCGATTAATTGAAAAATAATTAATTCGTAGATAAATTAAAAATTAATTGTCTCATTAATCTGCCTATTTGAAAGAAAAAAGAGTAATTTTTATTTGACAAACAATTAATCCGCCAGATCCAAAGACCTCTAGCAGTATCCACAGTGAGGCGTGGCAACGATTTAAATGTAGCACGTACTCTACTTTGATCCGCGAGGTGAACAAGTAGGATAGTTTGGCAACGGCGATAAACATACTGCATCGGTTCTAAAATATAAGCATTTTTAGGTTTAAATAAAGTCAAAATTTTTTAGCTTTCTACTAATAATATCTAAAAAATTATATAATTTTTATAAAAATTTATTTGATGATGAATTTAAAAAATATAATTTTTATATGATAAAATATTATTAATTATATATTATTAGTGTTCAAAGTGATAAAAATTTGATTTTGACTAAATTTAAAAATTTTATATTTTGAAACGGAGGGACCAGAACGCAAGCAACTGCACCGTCGGAACATAGGTAGCAATCGCGTACGTCTGATCCGGAACCAGCATCTAACACATACGTTGGCCATGTATTGTGGAGTACTACAATATTGCTCCTTCTGTTTTTAATTGTTGTTTTCATTGACTTTTAACATTTTTTCACTATTTGTTTTATTAAAAAGTTATGATAAAAATATTATCTATTTTATAATTTGATTATTGTTAAAGCTATTTTTTAATTTCAGGATGAACAAATTTGCTCATATTTTGAAACCTGAGAAAATATTTGTCATTCTATAATTCAAAATTTATTATCAAATACTTATCTTTCTCGCTTCCTAATACTCCTTCGGTTCCTAAATTTCCCCCGTCGCTGTTGACTTGTAACATCATCTTTGATCATTGTCTTATTAAAAAAAATTAATTCAAATGTGTAAAGTATAGGTTGTGATTAAGATAACTTTAATTATAGAGTAAATTATAACAAAATATATGATATTTTTTAAATTTTTTGAATAAGACCAATAGTCAAAGTTGATGCTATAAATCAACAGCGACAATAATTTAGAAACAGAATACACTTCCTTTTAAAAATACAACTTTTTGTCTCTTCCCAATATTTTTTTTTCTGAATTCCCGCTCTTAGAGCTAGTATTCACTGTACTTTTAATAAGAGAACTAAGTCAATATGGAAGAACGTTTTCCTGCGCAGTTAAGTGACAAAAGTCAGTAGTGTTTTCTATTTTCTTTGCCTGGATACCGTGATCTCATAGAATTAAAATACAGAAATGAGAATTAAAATACAGAAATGCAACAAGCGACAAAATTGTAGCAGAAATCTCCCTTGAACAATCCCCATGTTCAGTTGTGAGCAGTCGATTGAAATCGCTTCGCTGATTCATTCAGTGCAATCCGCATCTTGGAATCCTACGCTTGTAATATCCTGGCAGTAAAAAATGCAATCTGGGCAGGCAATGCCGCAAAAGATATCAAAGCAGTGGAAGGTACTTACAGAAGTTGCACTGCAGAGTGCAAACTCACCGTCTCAGTAGCTGGTAGTATTGTGGGGCTTGCCAACAGTAAAGAATGCTAAAAACATACAACTCTGCAAAAGTTTCCAAAACAGTGAGAATTGCCAGCTTACATCAGGGCATATCCTGAATTCAAACTTTTTACATCAGGCATCGTACCTATTTTCAGCATGCTCTTCCCCCAAAAAAATCATTTAAAACATGTGTGAATTTGCTTGCCCTGACGGAATCGAATGAAGCATGCAGGGGCCTATTGCTTTGGCCTTTGAATTTTATGCGAGCTACAAAATTCTTGGTATGGCTTGAAATTGTTTTGCCATGTTACAAATTGTTTTTTCAAGCCTTTGTACACCTTTTCCTCTGCAGGTTGAATTTCCATGACTGGGGAATCAAAATCCATCCTCACAGGCCCGAAATCAAATACAGTAGCAGCAGCTTGTTCAGGTCCAGACTCAGGAATATCAGCTTTTCCACAAACAAATGTCATAAAGATCGTATCCTGATGTGTGGTTGCAGATGTATGCAACGGATTGTCTAGGTTTTGATCTTCCTTTCCATTCTTTCTAGCACTTTCAGAAGTGAACCTTATCTTAATCTGAGGCTCATAAGTAAAATAAGACTTCTCATCATCCAACCCTTGTGAACCAAACAATCCACTAGAGTCAGCAATAGATATTACATGATCAAAGGCTTCAAGAACTTCTCTACATCGATCATTTACTGAGTCGGTTTCTGCAGATGCACCCTCAGAAGAGCTTTCTACATCTTTGTTTCTCTGTTCCATTGCAAGTAGAACATCTATGGGTAGCACTGGACCGACAAGTGTATTTTGATGTAGTACACTGCTAGTCAGATTGTCACTCATAATTGAAGGTTTTGCCAGCAGGAAAGATCGGAGCTTATTGCGCGTCAAACTAGGAACATCCAAATGTTCGCTACTCCCTTCTACGCTGCGTGCTAACATATCCTTGTATTTGGAAAAAGTGACATGAAGGATATTTGATGGTAGGCCATTCAATATTCTCTGGCATGCAAC
The DNA here is from genome assembly GCA_001602295.1 of Zoysia matrella. Classification (NCBI taxonomy): domain Eukaryota; kingdom Viridiplantae; phylum Streptophyta; class Magnoliopsida; order Poales; family Poaceae; genus Zoysia; species Zoysia matrella. The sequence goes on from BCLG01000085.1 coordinate 172,804, forward strand.
TTCAAAAATGCTCATGGGGACACTAGCATTGCACAGAAAATCAGAAACTGGTCGAGACAATGAACTAGAGTTACCTTTTGCATATTCTAACACTTCTTCGCTAATAATAATTTGGTTCATTCGTTCTTTAATAGCAAAAAAATCATGTTTCTTCAATGCACTGCTCAGATTGCCTTCCAGATGTTCCAATAGGAAACGCAACTTCATGAAACTATATCTGAGGAAATCATTATCTTCTTGAGTGGAAGGATAAGAGAATGAGCTACTAGCTCTGGATGTATGCTGCGAGTTCTCACATGGGATATCATCACGTGCACCTGTTGATGCGTGACACTTCTGAATCTCTAGCTTCCCCAATGCTGTCAATCGGATCAAAGCAAACCCAGCAAATGCTGGCTCTAATACTGAGACGTCCATTGGAAGTACATAATATCCAAAAGCAAGGTCCTCTTCTTCAGGAGCAGAGCCGTCTCTTGAAACAGGCATTGAGAGTACATCTTTCATTATTTCATTGCTGCAGATGCAACGCTGATCTGTCAGAGGAAAACGTGAAGGAAGATCCCAAGCATACAGGTGTGAATTTTCTGGACAGCCTTGCTCCTCTGGGCCATAACAGAACAGGCTAAACTCCCCAGTAAAGAATGAACCAACCAAAATAGCAAAACCAGAATTCGATGCCCACTCATGTTCTTTGGAAGGCCACAGTTCAGAAAGCCGAAACATAGCAACATTATTAGGGTTCTCAAGTCCATGCTGCCATGCCAACAAAGGTTTCATTGGTTGTCTGACATCAAGGAGAATCAAGAAACGCTCTGTCACCACAGACAAATGAAAATGATCATAGTCAGCCCCGCAGAATGCAAGATACTGATCCGTCCTAGCAAACAGGTCAGTTTCAAAAATTCCTGGCATCCCAACTTTTGCTAAAATTTTGTGTTCACCACGGCTGCCAAATCTCAAATCAACCAAGAGAATGGATTTTGAAGTGGCGATGATCACCATCCATGGCTGTGCCCCATAATCACAGCTTAGCCAGTTGCCACGGTCATCCCTGCTGCCAAAATCAACCCTCATCTTCCCTCCACGATGGGAATCCAGATCAAACCAGCACAGCTCTCCATTCTCCAGCAACACAATACACTCTGATGGCAAATGCTTGCTCCAGCACGCATGCACAACGACGGCATCAAACCCCTGCTTTGCCACCGGCACCAGGGCAGGAGAGTCAGTGTTCTGGGACTCAACCGTGAACCAGTTTACCGAGTACAACGTCGCTGCAAGTAGAAATCCCTCGACACGTTTCTCTCCTGGCTGTGAGGGCCATGATGACTCAGCAGTAGAGGCAGCCAGCAACCGGATGGATTGCCCCGGGTGCCTGAACCCCTCCCCCTGAACAACGGGCGAGACCGGAGTTGAACCAGTGACCGTACCGGAATCCAGAGTAACAAAGGCAACCTGCTCCGCATTCTCGCCGTAGGGGAAGAATAGGAGCGACCGCGAGGCGGGATTGCCGGGGCGGCGCAGGACGGCGAGCAGATTGGAAGGCGGCGGGAAGAGCGAGGATGGCGGCGCGAGGAGGTCGAACGCGAGGGGGTCGAGGTCAGAGAGCGGGAGGAAGGAGCTGTTGTTGACGTAGGCACGGATGAACTGGTGGAGGCCACAGGAGGAGGCGACCTGCGGAGGCGTCGGGATTGGAAAGGGCAGGGAGAGCAGCGGCGCGGGAGGCGAGAGGCGAGAGAAGAGGAGGGGCCCACGGGAGCAGGCCGCGGAGGGCGGCGCGAACACGGAGGCGGCAGGGAAAAGGGAGCGCCACTCGTCGGAGAGGTTCATGGGGGCAGGGCGAGCGGCCGTTTCCCTGGGGCGGAAGCGAGTCGGCGGCGAGCGGAGGAAGGCGTCGCAGGATCGCGTGAGCTGGGCGGCACACGCCGGAGGTTTAAGGCGCTATTTCTTTCAGCTTTTGAGCTGGCTGTTTCAGTTTAACTCAAAAAGTTGAAAAGTCACAAGCTAAATTAAATATATTTTTAAATATTTTTAGAAAAAATTAAAAAGTAAGTTTTTGATAAAATAAAATAAAAATTTAAAAGCACATCCTAAGCTATTTTTTAATTTTTAATGTGTATATTTCTCAGTTTTATTTTATAAGTCGTTTAGGTGTGAATATAGAAATTAATAAGAGTGAAAAATGTATGGTGTATGAAAAATAAAGAGGAGAAAGAAATAATACTACCTCCGTCCCACTAGTGTAACATTTAATGCTTTTAAACCTTCCAAAGAGAGTAAGTTCAGAACTTTTCAAAACAAAAGTTAGGAAGCTAAGAACCCTAAAATTTTGGAATGGAATTACCTAAAGTTGGCCAAATTATTCAAATAAGACTCCAATCCAAAACTCCGCATCCTTAACGAGTACCTATCTTTCAAATCCTGTAGTTTTGAATTCAGTTCAAAATTCAACATGATTCCAAAACAAAAGTTTTTTATCTATCTCTGTTCTACCGATCTGCAAAGTTTCAAATTATTAGGTGTTCGGGAGGTAATTCTTCGAAAGATTAGAAGTGGTTACCTGATCTGCCTTCAGCCGATTTTCAGTCTTATCGGATAACCAGTTTCAAAATTCAATATCTTTCAATTCCTCGTGAAACTGCCTGCGTATGTCGGTAGGATAACTAGTTTCAAAATTTAATATCTTTTAATTCCTCATGAAATTGCCTGTGTATGTCAATAGGATGGTAGAAGACCATGTCAACAACATATCCACAAAGTTTCGTTCACATCAGAGCTCCGAGAGATATTTCCTTAGGACCCAAAATTTGGTTAATTGATATTCTTTCAGCAGATTTTTTAAATTAACCTTTTTCGAATTTTCATATCTTCCATACTACTTGACAAGAACATGTGCATGTTGGTTATCTTGTAGACCACATGTGGAGGAAATACTCTACCAAGTTTCAACCCTTTTCGAGATAGTTTTCTCATCTTTTCTCTGTGTACAAAATGCTTAAGCATTAAGGCTAGAGGGGACCTCCCTGGCAGCTGGGGCCCGCCTGTCAGCCCTACTGCACCCTATTCTCCTTTGTGACAGACCGCCTCACAGAAGAGACGATCTCTCGACCACAGGATCTTATCGAATGTCACTCGATAAAGCGAGGACTAACAGTACAACTCTAGCAGCACTATAAACTGTTGCTTAAATTTATAAAACCAAGATTTTTAAAAACGCGGAGACACATCCTCAAGGTTGCTTCTGCCAGTATGTCCAAAGGAGAGAGAGAGAAACCACTGCGCACAAAACCACAGAGAGCTAAGCCCTGAGTATTCAAATGCTCAGCAAATCTTACCGTTAACGTGGTTAACTACAGCCGACTCCAAGGATATGATTAGGCTGACTCACACGGGATGACCATTTGCAAAACCAGCGCTAATATAGTGAGTCTTTATAGTCAAGTTTTTAGCGGTAAATTAAGTTCACGAAAGGTAAATTTAATTTGCGCTATAAAACTATAGCAAACATGGTTGCCAAGCAATTACTATAAACTAAGCAAACAATTTATATTATTATTATTAGTAGTAGTAGTTATGTTTTTACTATGACATGATGCCCTGAACAAGCGTTACTCGTTACTTTGAGGGACAACGATTATAATCGATTTACACCAGCTAGGAAAGACTCGAAATACACGACACGTACGCGCTTCCTGGAAGCCGCACGTGGCCACCTTTCACTAAACCCATAGAACCGGTCCGAGTAAGCCCACCGCTCCCAAGCACAGGGTCCTCCATGCGATAATCTCTTGGATCTATCCATGATTAGACACAAGTCTCTCCTCCATCGATGCCAAAAGAGAGGTGGAGATCGTTCAACCACTACGGTGTTTCGCTACATCGGTTCTCTGGGTCCTATGTCCCCAGTATGTAATCGGTACTATTTAAACTTGCTCAATAGAACCACATTCGAATCGATCCTTAACCGATACAGACAGAGCTACAACACTTCGGCCATGAGTCCACACTAGGGTAACAGCCTATATCTCGCGAGTGAGGTTTTTTATTTACTCGACTTCTATTGTCACTTATGACTTAGCCTAGCTCTACATCGAGTTATCTGTATCAATATACACTCAATGTGAGTAGTTGACACTATTATGCAGTCTATAGTTTCAAACAACTATAATGTAATACGCAATACATTAACCATACAATACATTGTGATAAAATAAAAATTAAAACAGAGTTAATGCACCGAGGCTTGCCTGAGCTTGCTCACAATTAGCTTCATTTGCCAAAGAAACAATTCCAGGGTCCTCTTCGGATGGGTTCGGTCCTAACACGAAGGATATGCAAAGTATTGAATTATGCTGATTTTAATCTTTAAATGACATCATATGCGATGATAGCTTTTTATTTTCAAAAGCTGAATAGTAAATTTAGTTATAAAACTTCTTTTAAAATAGTTTTTGAAAACATAAAATATAATTTGAGTTATGCAAAAAATCAGAAAGGTTATAAACAAAATTTTGAGGAATTTTCAGGATTTATTGAAATCAAAAGGATTTATAATGAATTAAAAATTGTTTAAACACATTAAAATGCTTATAAAACTATTTTTGATGAAAATAAATATAAAACTTTTCTAAAAATGAAAGTTTGATTAAAAAACATAAAATTAATTTTTTTAAAATTTTATCATGACAAAGAATAATGATAATGCATTAATGAATTATTATGTGATCTGAATTATATAAATTAATTTCATGCATAAAATAAAAATTGGTTAGCTCAAGAATATAGTTCTAGGTAAGAGGAGCCTAACAAAATTTATTTCACAAAATTTCGAGCTATAAGGAAGTTTCAATGTATTTTAGATTTTTAAACATTTTTTGGACATATAAATAAATCAAACCGTAAATAAACATTTATCCAGCCTGTTGGGCCTGGCTGTCCATTGGGCCGCAGGGGAGCTAGCTCAACTGGGCGGCCACATGGGTGGCCACGTGGACGAGCCGCACTGGATACGTGTGTGGCCACACGGGATCCCGAGGAGGGGAGCTCGGCTCGCAGGCAGCAGCCATGGCCAGCACTCGTCGGTGTGCTTCGCCGGCGGGGTTCCCGGCGGTGTAGCTCAAAAACGGCAGCACCAAAATGATCCCCGCTGCAGTGCAGACCTGGAGGAGGGGTGATCCCTGCTGCAGTGCAGACCCGGAGGAGGGGTTTACCGTCCAGGGTGCTCACTGGAGTGGTCTGGCGGCGAGCGGCGGCCGAAACCGACGTTCGGCGAGGTGGTGCGAACGGTGTGGTGGACGAAAGGACGTGACGACGGTTCCTACACCTTCATGAGGTTGAGCACAAGGCTGGCGTGGAGGATCTCGTCAACGAGGAGGTCCGGGAATGGGTCGGCGGCGGTGAGGTCCCAAGGTCTGGCGGCAACAAGGTTTAATCTTCCAAATCCCTGCGCCAAAGTTCAAGAACTTGGCCTATTAACTTGCCCCAATGAGGCCCCGGTTGCGGACTACACGGATTCGAAAAAGAATCGAGGAAATCCACCCAAAGTGTGCTGGGGTTGCTACCAACACTCGAAAATTGGGGAAAATCCGAAATTGCCGCGACTCAGGGCGTGATGCGCAGAGGTGAGGGCATGGGGAGCTAGAGCGGGACGAAGTGCTGTTTGTGGCCGCAGAAGTGGGCCGGGGACGGCTCCGGTAGGGCACTCCACGGCGGCGAGCTGCGTCTGGGTGAGCTCGCGAAAGAGAGAGATGGCCGGCCTTGAATGAGAAAGAGAAAGGGAAAGGAGGGGAGCTCGGCCGGGCTGTAATTCGTGCGAATTAACTCTAGGGGCACGTCACTTAACTCCGTGGCGCGCATGCAGGCGAGCATCGTGGGTGCGTGCGGCAGCTGGCTACTGCGCTGGCCGCTGGAGGTAAGAGGAGGAGGAGCAGTGGCACTAACAGGCAGGCCCCACGGGATTTTCTCTTTTTCTGATTTTCTTTGATTTTCTGCGCGGCTTGCTGATTTTTGCTTTGAAATATATACTTCTCAAGCTCTATTAATTTAGGTGAATTTGATACATGCCATTATAAATTTGCAAACTTTGAAATATGTTTTTGTGTCAATGACAGATGGGACTCTGCAAGTGAATAACACGTGAGTCCGAATGGCATATTTCAAATTTCACAAAATTGTAATGGTATATATCAAATTAATCATATTAATAATTTTTAAACTTTTCAAAGTGATAGAACTTTTCAAAAGGAACAACATTTATTTTTGGCCCAAATTCAAATTCGAAAAGAATTTTATTTTATCAAATTCGGAAGTCAGCAACCTCTAAAAAAGGAAAAATTCGGTTGGGACCTTTTTAACCTTTACATAAAAATTTAAAGAAATTTTCTAAATTCAAGACTTTGTAAAACCTTTCAAATGGAATATTTATTCAAAATTTTCTTTGAAAATTTTTGAACTTGAAGATTTGAAATTTAAACTTGCTTGAAAGATTAAAAATTAATTGAGCTCGAATTTCATAATTTCGTACTTAAATAGCTTAGCTTCTTATTTAGAAACACGAAGTGATACATTACTTCCTTTCTCTGGACGCTACCACGCCTCCCTGCCTGGGCGCCATGCGCGAGGGACACGAGTTCCACCTATGTCCCGCCCCAGCCGGCCCTTCTCCATCTCCCTCTCCTCACTTTCATCCATTCCAGAGAAGGGCCACCATTGCCGCCGCGGAACGCCGTCCTCCGAGCCATCCCCAGCCTCTGTCCCTCGTCGAGGAGCTGCGCTTCCGGGCCTCCAAGCTCTCAGCAGCTCCATCTTCCCCACTCCCGCGAAGCATTCCATCGATTTCGAGTTTTATTCCAAATCGAGCTCTTCGGACCTGCCCCTGTGTTCCAGACAAATCCGGCAGCTCCGGTGAGTCTTGTTCCCTTCTCTCCACGTCTATGGCTTCCTCATCTCCTTACGGATGCCCCAGTTGACTTCTCGACCGGAAGTCGTGGCCTTTTTACAGGGTCTTCGCAGATCGACGCCGACCGGCCACCGAACCGCACCACCCCACCGGTGGCAACCCCTTTCCGGCCCTCCCCTGCCACGACGACTTCCACGCCGCTCATCTACAGGTCCCCAGGAAGCTCTAGGAGCGAACACCGACGTGTTCCGTGAACGGGAGCATCCTCCTGTCGTCTCTGAAGCTCCGCTCGCGCCGCCCCTCAACGCCGATGCATCTCCGGTGAGCTCCGCCGTCCTTGGACCTCACCTTCGCGTTCCCCCAGATCCCATGTGGCCGTGGCACGGACCCCAGGCGGCCTGCCGTGTGGTCGATCGTGTGGCCAAGCCTCAGAGGTCACTACGTGCCCCACCCCCCCCCCCCCCCCCCCAGTGAGGGCTGTTTTCGAATTATTTCCGAAAATCCATTTAATAATTGCGTAGAAATATGTTAAATCTTACAAAAATCATAGAAAATTATTCCTAGCTTGAAAAATTACAAATAATATATCATTGGAATCCTCTCATCATTTAGAACTATCAAAGTTGCATGTTCTACATTATCATTGTCTCTATTAAGTAAATAATGTGCATTATACATGCATATCATCATTTCCATGCATAATTAAAATGTAAAAATTTTATATTTAGCTTTGTCATCCTAGAGTTAATTAGAATTTATATGCCTATAGATTATTTATAAATGAATATTTACTCTTAGCTAGGGATTAATTCATTTTAAATTCATAGGTTAATAATAAATTTCAAACTTTTTTCAAAAATTAGTTTAGAACCCTACTAATATTATGAGAAACTAAAATTGTAGTTTATGTCTTCAAGAACTATATTAAGGAAATTTAGAAGTAATTTCCCTATTATGACCCATTTAGTATAGTGTAGAAATTCATTCCTTTAGATAAAAATTAGAACCTTGCCATCTAGATACAGATAACACGTTAATTTAATAAACTCAATTCACTTGAATGCATTCACATAACAATTATTGTCATACGCCTTCATGAGCATATCATCGCATGACCTTAACATTTTAGTAGGTGCATAACTAATCACGCTCGCATATCATTTCATGCAATTAGAAAACGACACGGAAGGTTAGCTTGCTGTAGCTACTTCGGAGACATTCGTCGCTGAAGATCTCTCGCTTGTTTGTGCTAACTCTCAACAAACCGAAGGCAAGCCCCGGTGCATTAACCTTATTTTAAATTTTTTTATTTTATCACTATGTGTTGTATAGTTAATGTACTGTAGTTGTTTGGAACCCTAAGATGCATGATAGTGTCAATTACTCCTATTGACTATATATTGGTACAGAGAACACGATGTAGAGCTAGGCTAAGTCATAACTAACAGTAGAAGTCGAGTGAATGAGAAACCTCACTCGCGAGCTCTAGGTTGTTACCCTGGTTAACCTTATCCAATGAAATGATAAACCTAAGATCGAGTAGGGAGTAGGTTGGTATGAAGGCAAGTTTCTTGTGTGGACTTATGACCGGAGTGTGGTAGCCCTGTCTGTATCAGTTAAGGACCGATTTGAGTGTTGCCCTATTGAGCAAGTTTGAATGTATCGATTACATACTGGGGACATGTGACCCAAGAAACTGATGTAGCAAAACACCGTGGTAGTTGGACGACCCCCACCTCCCTTTTGGCAGCGGCAGAGGAGAGTCTTGTGTCTATCCATGGATATGTCCTGCGTGGTGATCGTATAGAGGACCCTGTGCTCGGGAGAGGTGCGCCTGTTCGGACCAGCCCTATAGGTTGAGCAACTTCAAGGAAGCGCGTACGTGTCGTGTACTTCGGGTTTTCCCAGCTGGTGTAAATTGATTATAATCGCTGTCCCTCACAGGAACGAGTACTACTTGTTCACTCAATTACATCGTAGTAACAATTGGGCTAATAAAATAATAATAATAATAATGACAATAATAATAATAATTTGAATTGTTTGCTTAGTTATAGGCAATTGCTTGGCAACTATGCTTGCTCTAGTTTGTAGTGCAAATTAAAGTTACATTCCTTGAAATTGATTTACCGCTAAAAGATGAAAGTAAGGATCCACTAATAGTGCTATGTTTCATGCAAATGGTCATCCCTGTGCGTCAGCCTCTCTTGCTTAGGAGTCGGTTGTAGTTGACTATTTTTGACAGGTAAGTCTTGCTGAGTAATTAATACTCACAGTTTGTTGTTTTCTCTTTTTATGCTATAGCTTTTCCTTTTTGTAGCTAGTGTGACTGCTGCGACAAGGTGGTATGGGAAGGTGAACCCCCTGCGGATTAGTCTGTTGAAATGGGTTCCTTTTTCACCTACCCTAGGTTACGAGGAATGAAGCATGTCTTAGGGCAAGATATGTTTCATATTATGAAACTGTCGTATCATTTCTGTATCGCTTCCGTTATGTTTTAAACTTTGTTTTAAAGTTATCTCTCCTAAGACCACTTGAAGTTTATTATAAGACTTTAATCGGTTTCCTATATTTTATGTTATCACTCGTGTTGTACTATTTGAGTATTATTGTTCAATATCACTCGAGATCGATCCTAGGTGAGCCGTTCATCATTTTTGGGGCGGTTTTACGACAAGTAGATGCTTAGTTCTAGGTTTTGTTGATTGACGTTTTGACCAAGAATTTTTATAGATTCGATTAAATTGAAAAACCTAGCATCTGTACTTTTAAATTCATCAAAATAAATACTTTTATAATTTATATTATTAAGATCAATGAAATTTATTAAAATCCTTACTCAAAGTTGTAGTCAACAAAACCTAGAAATAAACTTCTGTTGGGATGGAGGGAGTAAGTATTAGAAAGAGATAAAGTAGTCTCAGTAAGTGAGAATGACTTATAATTTAAAAAAATTATGTGAGTCTATAATGACTTGTAATTTAGGATGGATGAAGTATTACAAAAACAAATATTTAAAATTGATCAGCCAACTTTTTACTAACTATCGGTCAGCTCGAAGCACGACACGAGTTATACCTCGGCCTAGGCGTAATCAAGAGAAGGTCTCTGAATGATATTCACTACCACACAACAACACAAAGGAGACACGATCATTAGTGACATAATAAAAAAACCATCGCTAATGCTACATCAGGGACGGTTGGAATTTTTCATGTCGCTGATTCTTGTGTCCAACGGAATAAAAGGGACACATCTTAAAAATGCCATTGCTGTTGATCCCCTTTAGCGATGGTCAGTTGCTGATATACAACTAGTAGCGACGGTGGATTATAGACCATCGTTGATATACGACCATTAGCGACACATTGTCAGCGACCGTCGCTGATACTCTACATTAGAGACAGGCCGTAGGAGCCATCGCTGATACTCAATCATTAGTGACGCGCCTATATCACCCGTCGCTTATAATTACAACATTAGAAACCCCTTTTAACTACCAATCGCTGATATTTTTCATCAAAGACGCATTGTTGCACCCGTTGCTGATAGTTTATCATTAGAGACGTGCCTTTAGTGCCAGTCATTGATACGTCACTGGTGTACCAACTTTAGCGACACGTTTTCTTTACCCGTCGCTAATTACACTCATCAGAGACGTGCGTCTTATGCCTGTTGCTGATGATCTAAATGGCTGCAGACATGGAATCGCCTTGCTAGCCGTGAAATCTTTCATGATTTGATATAATCCCCATTTATCCATGGGCCAGAACTCCTCCCCGGCCATCAACTAGGTGATCCCCACACCCCCATGCGCCCCTGTCCCATCCCCTCACCCATGGGCGAGATCGATCACTTTCTCGATCCTCACCATCATCAACACTTAGG